>CM077086.1:19978366-20206213 GCA_039513925.1 Platanthera zijinensis | reverse complement strand
GAAATTAATGGTCGCCTAACCATTGGGGTACCCTATATAAGGGATAGTCCCCCCTTAATTTTTTAGGCAGTCGTTTTAAAAACCTTAACCCTGGAAGACCCTCTAGCCGCCCGACTAGGGAGTTTTCAGTTTCTCGTAAGGACTTACTGTTCAAGGATAGCTCATCCTCCCTTTTTCTCCTGTGGTCATGGGGAAAGCTTTCTCTCCTAAGACGAGTATCCTCAAACCATCTAAAGAGCCGCAAAGTTCAAGAAGAGACCTAAGATTTTTTCCAAAGATCTGAGAAACACTGTTGTTCTCCGTTGTAATTTCTTTGTGTTAAGGAGAAGTCGATCCCTCTGGTTCTCCGAGTTGTAGGAATTTCTTATCTTCCGAGTGTAGATCCATTTGGATCGAGTTTGTAGGAACTTGGTTCCGAGGCGTAGGATTGATTTCAATCCGAGATAGTGGAGTAGTCGAGTCTAGTGATTTGCTAGATCAGTGAGGTAAAGTGGACGTACCCAAGATTGGGGAACCACTATAAATCTTCTTGTCTTATGTGATTGCTTGAATTCTTGTGCAAGATCGTTAAATTTTTATTCCGCAAATAGTCGCACGATTCACCTATTCACCCCCTCTAGGTGATTTAGGTTGACAACTTTACACTTTCACCACTGCTAGGCTTCCACTAGCTGGCAGGTCCGATGGTACCTCTCGTGGAAGCCCAAGTTCTTTGCTCCGATGACGGTCTCACTACCAGGCTCCCACTAGCTGGCAGGTCCGGTGGTTCCTCTCGTGGAAGCCTAAGCCTTTTGCTCCGATGACAGTCCCGCTGCCAGGCTCCCACTAGCTGGCAGGTCCGGTGGTACCTCTCGTGGAGGCCAAGTGTTTCTTACCCCAAGGTGGCCTCGTCACCTAGGCTCCCATTAGCTGGCATGACAGGTTGACCCCGTAGGGAGGCCAAGTGTTTTTCACCCCCAAGAAGGTCACTCAGCGAATACGTTGGGTTAGATGTTTATTTTCGAGCTTGTGCCAACCTCAAAAAGAGCGGGGATTGTGTACAACCCCGTATTTGCAGAGTGGGGGTCCTCTAGTAGGCGCAGGGCTATCTATGCATTTTTTTTATCTTTTGGAGAGGTTTTGCACTCTTGGTGGCCAATTTAGGCTCAACCATTGGAATATAATAGTAGGGGGATGAAATATTTGTCTCCCCCGACCCCTTTGAGGGGTCGCCCCGACCGGTCTCACCCAGCCCCGAGCTCACCCCAGGTCGTCGAGCTCACCCCACGCCGCCGAGCTCCCCCCAGGCCGCCGAGCTCCCCCAGCCCCGAGCTCACCCCAGACCGCCGAGCTCACCCCAGGCCGCCAAGCACACCCCAGTCCGCCGAGCTCACCCAGGCTGCCGAGCTCACCCAGGCTGCCGAGCTCATGACCCCAGGCCACCGAGCTCACCCCAGGCCGCCGAGCTCACCCCAGGCCGCCGAGCTAACTCTAGGCCGCCGAGCTTGCCCCTAGCCACCTACTCGCCCAGCCTCAGCTCGCCTTGTCGCTTGCTCGCCCGACTCAAGGGGCTGCCCCGGTGGATTGCAATTAGCTGTTTGGAATAGCGGGATTTGGCTGTTGGCAGACCAATTTGAGGCCATTTCATTAATTTCAGAGCAGCGGAGGTCGGATATTGGCAGGCCATTCCCAGAAAACTATAAATAGACCCTTGAGGGTGCCTTGGAGGGGATGACTTCTTCATCACTCTAATCCCCTTGCTTTCTTTCTCCAAGGCACCTAGCTCAACATTGGCTAGGGAGGGGGAGACCTCAAAGGTCTTCAGGGTGTGAGGTGGGACCTCCACGCTAGAGTTGAGGGTCTATTCCCAGTTTCCTGAGCCTTTGGTCTGTAACGTTTTCCTGAGTGTAGTAGGAGTGAGGTCACCCCTTTTTTGGGACCCCGAACTCCACGAGAGACCAAGTTTTTGGTTTCAACACTATACCCAACACCCATATGATCAAATACGCCACGGGATTTGATATTGTCAAATTAAAGAGATGCGAATCATATGCTCTAACAATAAACTTAGTCTATTTTTAAACAATCTCTAAGCTTCATCTCCTTGGCTCCGTCTACTCATTACTCGACACATTTGGTAAGGAATACGATTAATTTATAATTCTTTTCCGATATTTCATTTTTTAATTAAATGATTTAACTAAAAGTGATTTAAAATCTCTTATTTGTAATGATTGGAGGCCTTTGACACCATCACTAATATTTTTCCAATTAGTTTTTTTTAAAAACAATTAGGTGCATCCATGATTAAATAGATAAATAATTAAGCTCACCAATGAAATTTTAAATATGTTTTAAAAAAATTAATTTTGATTTACATGCTCCCACAGGCCATCCACAAGAAAATATTTTATACATTTTTTTTGTTTGTTTTCGATGGCCAGGTTTAAAGATATAATCTTTTTTTGGAAAGGGTGGCCGCCTGGCCGGTGACCTAAGAAAAAGTCTTCTGCATGCGGATTCCATACTCAGTATAAATAAGGCCAGGAGCCAACCTTCTGAGTACTTCAACTAATATATCAATTTATATCTTCGGCCCAATACATATTAATTAATGGAGTTTTCCCAGGGAAGAATGGTTTCAGCTCTCCTTCTCCTCCTTATCCTTCTCCCAAGCACCACCGGTGAGTATTCCATTCTCTCTCTTTCTCTTTATATATATTTAAGGAAATAATGATGTGATGCTAATATTAATCTTCCTGTTTTTGAAGTGATGGGAACGTATTACTTAGTGTTTACCAGAACTGTACAACTGAAATATATTTGTCGCCTCCGTAGATGCGGCATTGCATGTAGGAATCAAATGAAGGGTCCTGCTGCTGGTTGTTTCTTGAAAACGTCTTATTGTTACCGCACGGGTGATAAATTGTGTGTTTGTGTATATTGGAGTGGCAGTAATTGTTGTTTCTTTAACCCCATATACTGCCTCAAACCAGCCTCTATAAATGCACATGACTTGGGGGATGGTCCTATCTAGGATGGCTTGAGAAACATTTTTTTTGTTTCTTAATTCTGCGGAATTTTACAGTATGCATGTGTCGTCGGTCTGTCGTTTCTCTCAAAGCATCGAAGATAATTTTTAATTCATGTAATTAGTTGATATGCATCAGTTCAGCCTTGATCTCCTCTTGGGGCGAGTACTTTCATCGATCTCTTGCCCCCACAACACAAGCATGATTTTTATGTATTTGATGTCTCCAGCTTAATTGTGCTTAATCTTTTATGTTAGTTGTGTTCTGCTCCGTCATCTAATGTAATTGTAGCTATGCGACTAGTTCTCTGTTGTTTTTGTGTTGAGCGTACAATGTAACTTGTGTAATTTGGTTCAATTATCAAAAGAGTTTCAATTAGAAGACTCGGGTTATTCACTCTCCTGCTC
Organism: Platanthera zijinensis; assembly: GCA_039513925.1. Taxonomy (NCBI): domain Eukaryota; kingdom Viridiplantae; phylum Streptophyta; class Magnoliopsida; order Asparagales; family Orchidaceae; genus Platanthera; species Platanthera zijinensis. The sequence continues at coordinate 20,202,795 of CM077086.1, read as the reverse complement.
TCTCTCGAGCTACACACAAACTTCCAATGGATGCAGACCTATGCCCTGCATGTGATGCGGCGTATTGAGAATAGTCCCACTTTTATCGGTAATTAATATTGTTTCCATTAAATTCTATTAACAATTGCTAAATGGTAAATGCATTATTAATATTTTCAGAAAGCCGCAGCAGAATTTACATACAAATTCCTTTATGTTCATCTGAATGGAGACTACAATATTTTCTCTTTTATTTGAGGGTTTCGAAAGACACCCCGTTCATTCGCAATCTGCCTTTCTTCATTCTCGTCGCTGCAAAGATATTCTTCTCCCATTTGCGATTCTTCACCCATCGCGATCTTTGCTTCTCGCCGCTGACCTTTTGCAACCTACTTATTTAGGATTTATATAATATTTACTAATCTATGCTATTAATTAATGATTAAGCATGTGCAACCCATATTCGTCAAGGATGCCCCCTTCTAGCAGAGAAATCAACACCAAGTCAAAGTCAGCATCTTGAGGCAGGAGAAGACCTGGGCAAGTATGTGCGAGCATCCTTCCATACTCGCCAGGAGGGCGACTAAGGGAGTTGCTCGCCCAAGTCATGCGAGATTCCCTCATAGTCGCAGAGTTGCCATATGAGGGGTTGGCTATAAATAAGTCCCCCGTTGAATTTGTCTATAAATAGGGCCCCGAAGGTCCATAGAAGTGGACATGTGACTGAGCTTCTGGATATCATTTTTTAAGACTTGGGTCGCGAGGTCTTGATCATCCCATTTGGTGACCATCCATTTTTAGATACTCGTCAAGTTAGTCCATCCTCATACCCTGCTCAGCCATCATTGGTTGTGAAGAGGAAGTTTCTTCTAAGCTTCTGGGTACATGGTGGGACCTCCCTACCGCAACACCTGAGATCCTTTGGTGTTTCCTTAGTTTCTTAATTCTCTCCCCTTAACCCGTCAAGCCCGATTGTCGGACTAATAACCTTAGGATGCACTTAGGATAGAGGTGCGGTGTGCGTGGATCACATCCAGAGGAGAAAAATCCAGTGATCAGGCGAGATGGTGAAAGCTGGTGAGAATATGGAGATAGTCGGTAACTCTGCTAGAGGAGGTGAGTATGTGATAACAACGGTTTTCGAAGACTTCACGCGGAGGATAAAGGTGACTTTGCGAGCAACATTGCCTCCTCGCACGGAGGTCACGACAACCTCTCCTCATCGCGTCACTTAATCAGAAGAAGGTGGTCACTCCATGCGACCAGGAAAGGAGCATGTGATGGGAGAGCTGGAACGACTAGTGTAGTCGCAGTTCTACCTGATGAGCTCTCATAACATCAAGTTTTGAGGTGTGGAGAATTTGGCGAGGTTCCTGGATGCTCGCCCAGGTGGCGAGTATGGAGTAGTTTCTCACAAAGTCAAAAGTTCGTTGCCAAAGAGGGATGTGCCCATTCAGCGAGGATGTGTTGTTAGCCCTCGTCTTAGAAGGTTTCAGGGTGCCCGTTCTGAACTACTACTCAGGTAGAGATTGTAACACCCTGCCCGTTCCAAAGAATATAACAGCAGGTCTGGCCGGGACCCCACGTCATGTTAAACGAACAAAATAAAGAGTTATGAAATGAAATCAAACATCTACTGAACCTAACACAGAGTTAAACACTAGCGAAAATAGTTTTATTAAATTACCACAAACATGAATGTCCATTATATATAACCTGGAATGATAATACATAAACAAGTATTTTTGGCCTTAAGGCCTTACATGCTTTCAAAATTGTTTAAACATCTACATGGTTTACATATAGCAAACATGCCGACAATACATGAAAGCTATAAGCACAACACTTGGGCCTTCAACGGCCAGCACAATAATGAACTTTATTCCGCTATTTCTCGCTTGGCTCGCCAACAGCTGCATAGGTACAAACAAAAAAGATGAGGTAAAATAAAAAGGCGATCAGTTTTAGCTGACCACGATGGTATAATGACCCCACCTCATTCCCGGGGAGGTGATACTCCTTCCATGCAAGCAAGCAGTATAACAACATTTATATATTTCAATAAGAAAGTGCAACTAATCACTAGCCAAACACAATCTATATATGCACAAACAATCACAAACACTGGCATACATGACCACATGTTTCGTGCTCTCAAGACACGCTTTCAGTGTACTCCCTGAGTCCCACATCCATCCTAAGTATCACAGACTTAGATGGTAAATTTGAGATACTACCAGTCATCTAGCTGTAACGCTTCTTGGATTTACCCAAGATCAAACGGTGCATCGAGGAGCTACCTCTTCACCGACTAGCATAGGGCGGGTTCGGATTAGCTTTGCTCGTGCTCAAATCACCGGGATCACATTGTGACGATGAAGGTATGGCTTCACTTCGGCCCGTTAACATGATAACCAATGTTATCTCACAAGGTCGGAATACAAGGCCACCAAAACTAGGCATATTAGGCCTTTCAGTTTACGCCACTACGCACCCAGTCCCTAGGACCGAGAGGCTTCACGACCACAACCAAAAACTTAATGGAATACTACTAGTTAGTTATCTCCGACATTATCTACTATCATCGAGCGATATCAACAAAACAACCTTTTTTGTTCAAATTCGGGTATTTCCTGGAGTTCACCTCCAGCACTCCTTGTAGCACCGTACAACACTCAAAACCAAAAAAATAATACAATTTCTACAGGTTCTTCTTCAGCACACAAATCAAAACATCACTAATCCAAACCAATTTTTCGCAGATGAGCTTCATACAACATGCATATGTCCGTACATCAATTCGGGCACTATATGCAAAACAAATCAGGGATGCGCAACATCAACCCGTTGAAAGTATCGCTTTCCGCTAATTACTGAAAGCACTTTCATTCAAACATGCCATAGAAAAATAGGACTAGCATGTCCAATCACCAGGAAGAATGATCATTACCTTTTATGATCTCTTTAGTGCCATGAATCTGCAGTTGATCCAAATGAAAAGGGTCGCAACGCTTTCCTCTCTGCGGATCTACCTTCGGATCGTGAATCCAATCTTTTAAGATCCTTCAATGGCTGAAATCATCCCTCTTCTTCCATAACAATCTTCCCCTCTTCTTCTTTCACTTAGCTTTGGAGAGAGAAGATGGACAATGAAATGAGGCTCACTTTATAAAGTACTATATTCATTCAGGAAGTATAAAGATGTAATTGGATTTAAAGAAATACTTTTGATAGCCTGGGATGAAGTGGGATATAGCTTCGTATCTGAGTCGATATCTGACTTGCACCTTAGTGAAGTCTGAGTGACAAAGGCCAGGAGGGTTCCTGAAGCCACTTATTATTCCCAAGCGGATATTTGACGAGATCTCCATGGATTTTGTGCATGGTTTGCCTCGGTCGCCGCAGGATAACAATGCAATTTGGGTAATGTGGATCGTCTGACCAAGGTGGCTCATTTCATTCCAAATCAAAAGGAAGACTGCATAGAAATCTTGTGGAGCTTTATGTTCAGAACATAGTGCGGTTGCATGGGATTTCAAAGAGTATTATTAGTGATCAAGATGGATGGTTCACGTCCGAGGATTGAAGGTTGGTCCAAAAGTGTTTAGACACAAAGTTTAGGTTCAGTATCGCGTTCCATCCGCAGACTAATGGTGAAACAGAGAGCACAAATTATATCTTAGAGGATATATATGTTGAGAGTCAAAAATGGCGAACAAGAGGTAAATAACCGCAAATTTTATTGCTCTAAAAAGGTAAGTAATACATAGGTATGCCCCCTTATTTATAGAAAACGAGGGAGGTGAGAGAATACAACCCACGATGTGGGACTAAATACAAGTCGGGCGGCCTGAGCGGTTAGACATACCCAAACCGCTCACTATACAAGCCAAAACATAAAAACCTCCAGACACAAGAGAAAAGCCTGCCAGACAAGCCGCTAAGCCGCTCCTGCAGATAACTAGCAACCCGCAATGCTGCTCACCAATTCGCTGAAGCTGTGATAAGATACTAGACCGCATACCGTGGGTTGCCACAGACCGCTGAGAATAAATCTTGAACCCGAGCTCTACGACTTCACAAAAGTAGAGGCTTATCTCCTAACAGCGAAGGCGCACTCTTGAAGACCGGCAGAACAATCCGCTGCTGCCTGTTCGGCTAACCACCCGAACAAACTTCTGGCACTCTGAATCATCAGCCTGATACAGCAACTCGCTAGAACACTGGCTGGTCAGGCCGCGGTGAACTGGCTAGACAGGCCGCGGCGCCTTGTTCGGCTAACCGTCCGAACAGAGTTTCAACACTCCCCCTCAAGCTGGAGCATATATATCAATCATGCCCAGCTTGCTGCAAACCTCTGTGAATGAAGTAACCGGTTTCATGAAGTAATCTGTCAGCTCTCTGTCAGAAGTAACAAAAGGAGTACATATCTGATTCTTCAGAATCTCTTCTTTAATAAAGTGATAGTCAACCTCGATATGCTTCATCCTTTCATGAAAGATAGGATTCTTCGAAATGTATATAGCTGCTTTATTGTCACAAAACATGATAAGGGATGATCATAAAACTCTCTCAGATCCAGTAAGAGAGTTCGAAGCCATTTTTGCTCACAAGCCGTCAAAGCCATGCTTCTATATTCCGCTTCTGCACTCGATCTGGCAACCACTGTCTGCTTCTTACTTTTCCAACTAACTAGATTTCCTCCAACAAAAGTACAGAAACTTGATGTTGACTTCCTGTCGCCCTTATCATCTGCATAACTCGCATCAGAATAAGCCTCTACCTTCAAATGTTCCCTTTTTAGGAATAAGAGCCCTTTACCTGGTGCATCTTTTATGTATTCAAGAATCTTCAGAGCAGACTGCATATGAAACTCCCTAGGAGCTTGCATAAACTGACTTACTTTTCCCACTGCATAACAGATGTTTGGTCTAGTAACTGTCAGATAGATGAGTTTACCAACCAGACGTCTGTACCTCGTGACATTTTCTAGAAGAGGGGAAGATTCACTCCAGCATTTGTCATCTCCAACAGCCATAAGGGACCGGGCAGATTTTGTTCCAAGAAGATCTGTCTCTTATAGACGATCCAAAGCATATTTCCTTTATGAAAGAACCACAGAGCCAGGTTTTCAAGATACCTCAATCCCTAGAAAATACTTAGGAGATCCCATATCCTTCGTAACAAAGTGCTGAAGAAGATGCTTTTTCGTCATATCAATACCTTTCTTGTCATCCCCAGTAAGAAGAATATCATCCACATATACTGCAAGAATAACCAGCCCAGACGAGGTCTTTCGAATAAACAGAGAGTGATCCGCAGTGCTTCGAACAAATCTAACAATAGAAATAACCTCATTAAACTTCTCAAACCAGGCTCTTGGACTCTGTTTAAGACCGTAGATGGCTTTCTTCAACTTACATACTTGAGACTCCCTATGAGCAACATACCCAGGAGGTTGCTCCATATAAACCTCTCATTCAAATCTCCATAAAGAAAAGCATTCTTGACATCTAATTGAGAGATGGCCCAATCTTTGTTCACAGCCACTGAAAAAAGAACACGAATCGTAGTAATCCGGGCAATTGGAGAAAACGTATCAAAGAAATCCACACCATAAGTCTGCGTAAACCCTTTGGCTACCAGACAAGCTTTGTAGCGATCAACAGTGTCATCAGGAAGATACTTGATAACAAAAACCCAACGACAACCAACCATATCAGCACTAGGAGGAGTAGGAACAAGAGACCAGGTACCCCGTTCAGTCAGAGTCTTCATCTCCTCATCCATAGTAGCTTTCCAATGAGGAATAAGTAAAGCATCACAATAAGAAGCTGGAAGAACACCAACCGAGAGAGCCAAAGCAAAACTCTGTGCCCGAGGAGACAAGCTGGTGTAAGACACCACACCAGCCAGAGGATGCTGAGTGCATGAGCGCACACCCTTCCGAAGAGCAATAGGAAGATCAAGTTCAGCCCTGTCTACTTGTATAGATTCCCCCAACGGAGAGGTAGGCACACTAGGAACCATGGGCAACGGCTCATCAGCAGAAACAGGAAGTGCAGGAGAATCATAAGGTAAAAAGGAAAGAGTAGGAGGTTCAGGAGAAGGTGAAGAAATAATAGGTAAAGTAATGGAATCATCTGATGAAAGAAGAGAAGAGGTAGATGGAGAAAAGTATGAAATAGTCTCAAAGAAAGTAACGTCAGCAGAGACATACTGTCGGCAAAGAATTGGATCATAACAGCGATACCCTTTCTGAGTCGGACAATAGCCCAGAAATACACATTTAACTGAGCGAGGGGACAACTTATCACGAGTAGAAGAAGGCGAATGAACAAAGGCAGTACAACCAAAGACATGAAGAGGCAAAGGGAAAGGTTGTGCATCAGGATGCAGAATAGAAAAAGGAGTCTTCTCACCAACAACAGAAGAGGGAATACGATTAATAAGAAAGCAAGAGACTAGAACCGCATGCCCCAGTAAGACTTAGGAACATGCATGTGGGTAAGCAGACTTCGAGCCACATCAAGAAGATGACGATTTTTTCCGTTCAGCAACACCATTTTGTTGTGACGTATACAGACAAGTGGTTTGATGAACAATGCCACGATCAACACAAAATGATTGAAACTGATGACTAAGGTACTCCTTAGCATTATCAGACCGAAGAATTTTAAGAGAAGTATCAAACTGAGTATGAATTTCATTATAAAATGCAGTGAAAATAGAAAAAATTTCAGAGCGATCACACAACAAATACAGCCAAGTATAGCGGGAAAAATCATCAATAAATATCACAAAATAGAAACTACCCCTCCCAACAGTAGGATTAGGTGCAGGACCCCAGATATCAGAATGTACAATATCAAAAGGCTGAGAAGAACTGCACCCTTGGCGGGCAGGAAAAGTAGAATGATGATGCTTCCCAAACTGACAAGCGTCACAGTGAAGAGTGGACTCGCCCCGAGGTAAATCAGGCAGAAGCTGATAGAGAATCCGAGGAGGAGGATGGCCAAGTCAAAGATGCCACTGAAGTAGAGAGGAGGATGCAGAAAAAGCAGAAGAAGTATTAAGATAAAACAAGCCGCCACTCTCAGTCCCAGTAGCTATCATCTCCTTAGACTGAGGAATCTGAAAGAGACAAGTAGAAGCAGTAAAAATCGCTTCACAATCAAACTTCTTACAAAGAGTAGTAACAAAAAGAAGATTGCAAGGAAAATTTGGAACATAGAGGGTGTCTCGAAGCTGAAGAGAAGAAGTAACATACACAGTTCCAGACCCATGAACCGGAGAAGGGGAACCATCAGCAATAAGAACAGGCGGTAAGTGTGTACTTGTAGTAAGAGAAGAGAAAAGCTGAGAATTCCCAGTCATATGAGTAGTAGCACCAGAGTCAATAAGCCACCTACCCGTGATAGCCAACTGAGCAGTACCCAAAGTTGCAAGAGACGCAGTAGACTTCTTAGCAGAATCAGCAAAAGCAGGACGAAGATGAGGGTGTTTGACCCAACATCGATCAATCAGATGGCCAGTCTTGCCACAATGTGAACAGAGATGTTTGGATAAACCCCGACCACCAGTGCTGCCACCACGACGACCAAAATGATCATGTCGGGCAGAATGAGCAACAAGATTGGGAGAGGGAGAAGGAAGTAAAGGGCGCTGAAGAAGAGTAGTAACAGCGGAAATCCGAGCAGTAGTGGCATCAAGAGTCGGAGTGTCTGCTTCCCCGAGAATCTGTTGACGAATTAGATCATAAGACTCAGGAAGACGAAGTAAATAGCAAACCACCAAGAGCTCCTGAAAATGTTTGTGTTGCTCGGCCAGATCTGCAGAAAAGGGACAATGTTAAATAAGTTCGGCCCCAAGACTCTGCACTTCTTGATAAGCTGCAACAGGTGTCATAACAGGGTGAGAAAAAAGATCAGCATAAAGAGTGTAGATTCGGGAAGTCTGAGCCCCTTTACAATATAAAGCAGCAAGATGAGTCCATGCGGCTTTGACAGTATGATCATGACAAATGACAGGAAGACACTCATCAAACAAACTATTGGCCAGCCAAGTACGGACCAAGGCATCAGAAGCGTCCCAATCATCATAAGCATCAGAGCCAATAGGAGGAGGGTCGTCAGTCAAGTGGGAACGCTTACGTTGAGAACATAACAGAAAAATAAATGACACACTCTAGTCAGGATAATTTGGGCCCGTAAGTTTGGACAACGTGCCCAAATTGCCTGAAGAAGAAACCGAGGGAGAAGCATGAGAAAAAGGAGCAGGGAAAGTAGCAGAAGACGGCAGAGTATCCATGAAGAAAAGCAAGCCGCGCGGACAAAGCGGAAACCGCAACAAGCAACTAGGAAAGAAACCACGGGAACAGAAGCAGAAACCGCCCGGTCTCGGTGAGCACACACCTGCAGTAGGGAGAAACTGCGACCTAAGGGCAGAGAAGGCTCTCAACAAAGGAAAGAGCACGAAACCGCGCGAGGAAGGGGAAAAACCACGCGACAAGAAAGAACAACAGGAGGGAAGAAGCCGGAGAAGACCGGAAGAAGGGAGGGAAAGGAGCAACCCGCGCGGATTCAAAAAACAAACCGCAAGAGGAGCAACACCATTCTGGAGCAACAGGATCGGTTAGGCTTTGATACCAAGTCAAAAATGGCGAACAAGAGGTAAATAACCACAAATTTTATTGCTCCAAAAAGGTAAGTAATACATAGGTATGCCCCCTTATTTATAGAAAATAGGGGAGGTGAGAGAATACAACCCACGATGTGGGACTAAATATAAGTCGGGCGGCCTGAGCGGTTTGACATACCCAAACCGCTCACTATACAAGCAAAAACATAAAAACCTCCGGACACAAGAGAAAAGGCCGCCAGACAAGCCGCTAAGCCGCTCCTGCAGATAACTAGCAACCCACAACGCTGCTCACCAATTCGCTGAAGAAGCGACAAGATACTAGACCGCATATCGCGGGTTGCCACAGACTGCTGAGAATAAATCTTGAACCCGAGCTCCACGACTTCACAAAAGTAGCAGCGGCTTATCTCCTAACCGCGAAGGCGCACTCTTGAAGACTGACAGAACAATCCGCTGCTGCCTGTTCGGCTAACCGCCCGAACAGACTTCTGGCACTCTGAATCATCAGCCCGATACAGCTACTCGCTAGAACACTGGCTGGTCAAGCCGCGACGAACTGGCTAGACAGGCCGCGGCGGCTTGTTCGGCTAATCGTCCGAACAGAGTTTCAACATTGAGGATGTGTGATCTTTGTTTTGGCAAGAGATATGAAGACCACCTTTATATGGTGGCATTTGCCTACAAAATAGGTTCCAGGAAAGCATTCGATGGATCCGTATGAAGCATTGTATGGTAGGCAGTGTCGAACGTCAATTGCTTGGACAGAGGCGGGATACACTGATCTTTTGTGAAAATAAGCAGTGGCAGACACTTGTGGGTTAGTGCAGATGATACAAGAGAGCATGAAGGTTGCTCAAGATTGACAGACAAAGTATTTCAATGTGTGTCACATTAATATGGAGTTTGACATGAGCGACATGGTCTACTTGAAGATCAATCCATTGAAAGGTTTTTCGCAGATTCGGCGACTCAAGAAATTTAGTTTGAGGAGTTTAAGCCCATTCGAGGTTACCGAGTGCATAGACGAAGCGACCTAATGATAACTTCTCAAAAAGAAGTGATCTTGTGTTTTAATTACTATCTTTTTTATTACAATATTTGATAAATTTGAGTAAATAAATATATTAAATATAAGTAATTTAATATTTAGTGAAAATTGAGGGTATTATTGTCATTTTAATTTATTTTTAATATAGGATTCTCAAAGTATCTACCCCATGGAGTCAAGGGTAGAGCTTATTTGAAGTATATGAAAAAGTTGTAGAAGAGTTGCCATAATTTAATGATAGTTTAGAGCATTTTTTAGTAATGCAAAAAATATATTACAACATATTTTCATAGTACTGAAATTTTGGTACAACGTATGGGCGGGAATAGAAATTTGAATTCCAAAAATATTCAAATTTGTATAGCTTTAAAAGGCTAAAGGAGGCATCTATTAAACATTTAAAATATTCATTTGAGGGAAGAATATCTATGAAAGGGCTAAGGAGAATTAAAATGACATCATTTTCATCATATTAAAATTATTCAAGAGAGGAGAATTGGGGTTTTGCAAGAGAAGAAGGGGAAGCCGCACAGTTCTTCATAAAAGAGAGATTTTGCGCTCATTTGAGTGGAATTTCCTACAACATTTAGATCTCTAAAATCATGTCTTTTAAGATCTCTCTAATTTCGTGGTGGATTTCCCATATCATGAACCAATTCCCTAGGTTTAGTATTTTGAAAATATTTTGTTCTATTTTGATGCGATCTCTATTTTTATTTTGATTTATGAGAATTTTGGTGGGATTTCTTTATTGAGATTTTGATCTTGATGATAATTTTTTTGGATTATATTTTCATTCTATTCTCTGCTTCGAGATTCAAAAGATGAGATGTGTGAGAATATGAACGAAAATTATTTTACTATGCGGCGAGATTCAAGAGATGAGTTACGTAAATCTTTAACCAAAGTTTTTGACCCGTTTTACTGCGCTTCGAGATTCGAGAGAGGAGAGACGTAAGTGTATCATCAACTTAATATATCATATAAGGGAGAAAAATATTTCACACGTATGTTAACAACTTTGATTATTATTATTATTATTATTTCGTTTCGCCTGAATTAGAGATGATAAGAGGACGAGAGATATAGTGATTTTTGATATCGAGAGATACAGATTTCTGCCTTAAAATTGATGCAGGAAAGCACACCAAGTTTTCTCATTAATATCTTTTATTGATCCATCATAATAGACTTAGAAAATCAAAATACAAGACCATTTTCTCACTATTTGATAAAAAATAATTTTAAGACGTCGTTAATTTTTCTTAGTGTTTTAATTTCCTTTTTAGACCCTTTAAATTAATTCACTTGGATTTAAAGAAAAGATTAACTAGTATTTGCAAGCGTTAAATTAATCACCTCTCATTGAGAACGATCTTTATTCATTTTATATTACTTGATCTGACACGTGCACTTGCGTAATTTACGTATACCTATTTCGGGTGTATCAAATTTTTGGTGCCGTTGCCGCGGAGGTGCTTCAATTTTTAATTATTTTTTGCAATATTAGTAATCCTTAGTATTGAGAGCTTAAGTTTTAATTCTTATTTTATTTATTTTTTACTTTTATCTGATGTTCTGTTAGTGCGTGTCCCATTATAGAGCACCTGAACTATTGCCATTAAACTTAAAAATCGAACGAGGGTGTAGATTAGATAGAAGAATATTTCGGTTAGAACATAATAACTCCACGACCATGAATCATAATAATCAAAAAGTTAACAAGTTGAATAATCAGGAAGTTCATGAACATGAGGGTCGGGTAGAACAAAATGGTTAACCCGTGAAGTTAGGAGAATATGCCGGGATTATAACATGCCTTATAGGGGAGGATTGCATTATGACATAATTAAGCCTTCCATCGAGGCGAATAATTTTAAAATTGATTTCATGGTTATGCAACTAGTTCAACAATGACAATTTAGTGGACTTAGTCATGAAGATCCCAATTCTCACCTGCGGACCGTCATAGATATATGCGATACATTCAAGATCATGGTACATCAGATGAAGCAATAAAACTCTATTTGTTCCCTTTCTCCCTAGTAGGGAGGGCAAATGAGTGGCTCGATTCCCAACATGGCCTCACCACTTGGTTACAAGTGGTAGAGAAATTCTTAGTGAAATATTTTCCACCTACTAAAACTGCTAAACTAATGCGCAATATAACTACGTTTTTGCTAGGGAATGGTGAAACTCTGTATAACGCGTGAGAGCGGTATAAGGAACTCTTGCGTAAGTGTCCTCATCACGTCTTAGATATTCATCAATAAGTGTAGACCTTCTATAATGGCCTCCAGACATCTACTATGATTCAAGTAGATAGAGTTGCAGGAGGATCCCTTATAAATAAATATCCTGAGAAATCATATACTATCCTCGAAGATCTATCATCCAATAACTACCAATTTTTCAATCGGTAAGGCCCTTCTTCGTCTACAGGTGACATGTACCAAGTAGATCAATTAACCTCTTTTGCCGGAGAAATGACTGTGCAATTCAATTTGATGAATAAGAGGTTAGATGCCTTAACATTAAATCAAACTCAAATGAATCCGCAAGTAAATAGCATAGTTACCCCTCCAACCCCCATGAACACTTCACTCACAGTTGAACAACTCATCAGACAAAATGAGGAGGTTAACTATATAGGTGGGCAACCTAGGCATAATATGAATAATGCATTCTCGAACTATTATAATCCTGAAATGTGCAATCATCCCAAATTTTCATGGAAGAATAATACCAGAACGACACATCCACCCGAATTTAACTTAAATCCACATCCGACTCAAAATAATAATTATAATCAATAAGGGTTTTCTTGTAAATTATTTGATGAGATTCTCATTGAATCCATGCAAAAGAGTGACACTCGCATTACTAGCTTAGAGGGTTCATTACGTGTAATTGAATCTCAATTAGAATAAATTGCCAACGCATTGTGCCTTAGACTCCAAAGGACACTCCCATCTAATACCACCTGTTGGGTACACTAGAAGTATGTACCAGATTTGGAGAAGCCTCATCTTAGTCAATGATATACATCAATATGTATTTGATGGATGTTTAAGTTTCCTTGTGCAGGTTAAGAAGTGGAAGAAAAATATTCTAAGTACAAGTGTCGACACTTATGAAGAATTGTGTCGACATCCAGAATAGGTTGTGTCAACACCAGAAGCAAAGTTGTGTCGACACCCAGAAATTGTGCCGACAGTAGAAGCAAGGCTGTGTCGACACCCAGTCATTGTGTCGACACTAGAAGCAAAGTTGTGTCGACACCAAGGCATTGTGTCGACACTAGAAGCAAAGCTATTTCGACACCCAGGCATTGTGTCGACACTAGAAGCAAAGCTGTGTCGACACCCAGAATTGTGTCGACACCTAAGGTAGGAATTGTGTCGACACCTAAAGAAGAAGCTGTGTCGACACCCAGGAGTTATGTCGACATCAGAAGAAAGGCATGTGTCGACACTCAAGAATTGTGTCGACACCTGAAGAAGGCGTGTGTCGACAGCTAGACAAACACTCAACGCCGTCTTACAACAATAGCTAGACACACACTCAATGCCGTCTTGCAGCAACAGCTAGACACACACTCAACGCCATCTTGCAGCAACAGCTAGACACACACTCAACGCTGTCTTGCAGCAACATCTATACACATACTCAACGTCATCTTATGATAATAGTTATACTGGGTCTGAAGTCTTGTGACGACAACAAGACATATACTCAACAACGGCTGGACATACACTCAATGCCATCTGTTTGCAGCAGTTATGTCGAGACCAAGAGCAGTTGTGTTAACACACAGGACTTGTGTCGACACATACAAAGAGAAGATGTGTCGAGTAGCTGGAGAATGACTATGTCAACACCTAGGGTGTTATGTCGACATCACCAAGACCTGTGTCGATACTTAGTCTATTTTTGTCGACACATATGAAGCAGTCTACTGAGTGGATCATGCTGACTTATAAAATCTTTGAGGAATCAATTGTCATGACTGGAGACTCGACAGCTGTGATTACCAACAATTCTGACACCTTTGTCAGAACTATCAGAAGGTTGTTATAAACAGGATCAGTCGGTGATCAGAAGAAATCTCTATATAAAGGACTGATCTATGACAACTTAAAAAAACACAGATAACAGAACAGAAGGCCAGAAAAGCCAACAACTAAGAGAGAGAAATCCACAATAAGAAAAGGGGAAACCCTTATAAAGGTAGATCCAGAATAGTCTGCAGAGAAGATTCAGATCTCATTCTGAATTCAAGGAAGGAGATAACAGGAGTTCAACTTCTACATCAAGTACAGTACAACCTTATTTTGTTATATCAAGAAGCTTTGAAATAGCTAAGTCTAGTTGGAACTGAAGATCAAGAACTGATAAAGAAGCTCACCTATAGAGGGATCTATCTGGTGAATCTTTTGTACCTCTTTGATTACTAAATCTCTTGTAGGATCTTTTGTTAGATCTGAGTTGTAAGCCTATAATTATTGTAACACCCCTATCCGTCACATAGCATATAGTAGTAGGTCTGGCCGGGGCCCGATGCCATATACTACGGACAGACCGGTTGGTTACGCGTTGAAACCATACAACTAATCAGAGCGTCCTACACAACACCTAGCGGAAGCAATTTAATTAAGTTGCAAAAAGATAAGAACCCTGCCACAAAGCATGAATGTCCACTACAACCCAGGAATGAGTACATACACAAAAGAGAACAGGCCTTAAGGCCTTACATTGTTCACTTAACAAAATAGTGTTTTCAGACATCGGCTCGCAGGCCGGCCATACATGAATGAACGGGAAAAACATAGCAAATTAGGCCTTCGAGGGCCGGCACAGCAACAAGGGCTTTAGCCCGCTATTTCCCGCTCGGCTCCACAGCACCTGCAAGCAACAAACCACTGCCCGGTGGCAAACAATAGCAACGGTCAGCAAAGCTGACCAAATTGTAACGATCCCGCCCCCACAATCGGGGCGGGGATGCTCTTTCCCTGCACTTTATTAGTATAGGCATTTATAAAAGGTAATTGCACATCACCACAGGCGTAGGCTCGCACGGCCACACACCCCGTGCACTCAGGGCATATTCTCGGCGAACCGGCCAACGTCACGTCAATTCAAGCCATAGACGTTCCCGATCCACCACCGCCTCTAGGACGGTCATCCATATGAGCAATTTGTCTCCTTAGCCTTGGTCACGATAATTTAAGCCATAGACCGCCGAAGACCCTCGTCCATGCCAACGGTCCTACCGAACGACATAGACCGGGTACGGTTCCGCTTGACCCGTGCTCATACCGCAACGACAATTTAAGCCATATGCGCAGGTCAAGACTCGCCGAGTCCCGTTTCCGCTACAAAATCACATAACCCAGTTATGTTCACGTTGGCTCCCCGGCCTCCGTGTTGGCAAAACCCGCTTTTGCCCAGTTTTCCGGGTGCACCTTAGAGTTAATCTCTAAGATTCCCTGATGCAATCTACCACGTAGAAAAACCCGAAAACACCCAAACATCCGGAGTCTTGCCCGGTTCAAATGCAATGCAACATCACCGATTCGGTCCAACACGTTCGAATAGGCTTCACACACAATGCCTATGTCCGTTTACGCATACGGACTCTACACAAGGGGGACTTCACATATCTACCCCAAGGAGCGCTCCAACTCTTCTCTCACTCGCGAGAGCGGGCTTCCTATGCAAGGAAAAGAGGGCTTCACATGCCCAAGATAAAGAATCGTTACCCTTGCGTTCTTCCGCGGCGCCATCGCAAACTACGCGGCTAGAAAGCTTCGCAACGTCGTCGCCTCCGCGGATCTGGGCTCGGATCGCGATTTGGAGCTTCGAACCTCCTCCGGCGGCCGGATTTTGGCCTCACACCACCAAGGGAGCTCTCCCCTCTCTCTAGGATGTAGAAAGAGAAACTCAAGTTGAAATGAGGGTTTCTCCCCCCATTTCCCGGCTAATAACCCCCCAGGAGCAGCCCCCACCGTCAGATCCAGATCCAAGGGAATGAACGGCCGAGATTAGATCCAAAATAATAAAACCTGGGCCGAACACGGGTTGGCACACGGCCGTGTGCCTGGCCGTGTAGCTCATTCGCCGATCGACACGGGTCCTGACACGGCCGTGTGCCACGGGCCGTGTTACCTGGAGCTTCAGGAATGATCGTCGGGCTTCATGAACACGGCTTCGAACACGGCCGTGTTCGAGGCCGTGTGCCCCACACACGGCTAGAGACACGGCCGTGTGTCTCAGGCCGTGTACTTCTCTGACTCGAGACTGCACAAAACCACTGAACACGGGTAGGCACACGGCTGTGTGCTTGGCCGTGTGCCCCTGTTCAGACCTCCAAAAGTGCTGTTTGATCACCCCGCGATCAACTCCGAGGTTGGGGTCTTACAACTCCCTCCCCCTTAAGAGAATTTCGTCCCGAAATTAAGAACAGAGACTACACAAAAAAATAAACATAACGAGTACCTGAGGGGAACAACTCGGGGTACTCCTCGCGCATTGACTGCTCTCGCTCCCAAGAGAGCTCCTCGCGTCCGCAGTTATCCCAACGGACCTTCACCATTCTGATTTCCTTGTTCCGAAGCCGCTTGACTTCGAAATCCTCAATAGATATGGGCTTGACTTTCGTTGTCAACCCTTCCTCAACCGGTACTTGGTCGGCCGCTAACACCTGCGAAGGATCTTGCACTACCTTCCGCAAAACCGAGATGTGGAATACATCGTGCAAAGCACTTAACTCTGCTGATAACCTCAACCTATAAGCTGCTTCTCCGATCCGCTCCAGAATCTCAAATGGCCCAAGGTATCTCGGACTCAACTTTTTCAAGCGTCGAATCCGTGAGACACCCTTGAACGGCTTGATCTTCAAGTACACCCAATCGCCAACACTGAATTCCACGTTCCTATGCTTGGCATTATAATACTTGGCTTGCCTATCCTGGGCAATCCGCAACCGCTCCCGTATAGTATGCACTAAAGAAGTGGCATCTTCAATGTCTTGACGCTGATAAAGCTTGGACTCACCCGCTTCTAACCACGACAACGGCGTGTGACATTTTCTTCCGTAAAGAGCTTCGAATGGCGCCATCTGAATGCTTGCTTGATAACTATTGTTATAAGCAAATTCGACCAAGTATAGGTGGTCCTCCCACCTCTTACCGAAGTCCAACGTACACATGCGGAGCATGTCTTCCAAGGTTCTGTTGACTCTCTCGGTCTGGCCATCCGTCTGCGGATGAAACGCCGTGCTAAACTTCAGTTTGGAGCCCAACAATTGATGCACTAGCCTCCAGTCATTGGACGTGAAACGCCCATCGCGATCACTCACAATATTGCGGGGCACCCCGTGCAAGCGCACAATGCTATCCACATAGAGCTTTGCCAACTTCTCTACTGGATCATCCTTCCTCATTGGTAAGAAATGCGACACTTTCGTCAATCTGTCAACGATCACCCAAATGGCGTCGTTTCCCTTCTGCGACCTTGGCAACCCGTGCACAAAGTCCATAGATATATCATCGAATTTCCACTCCGGTATAGGCAAGGATTTCAGAAATCCTCCTGGCTTTTGGCACTCCGCCTTCACCAAGGCGCACGTTTGGCATTTAGCCACATACAATGCCACATCTTTCTTAAGTCCCGGCCACCAAAACAACTTCTTGAGATCGCGATACATCTTCGTGCTCCCTGGGTGGATTGAGTACTTGGTATGATGAGCCTCGTACATCAACTCCGCCCGGAGGTTGCCCCCACTTGGGACGCACAAACGTTGATCCTTCCTTAATAACCCATCGTCTACCGAGAACTGGGAATTTGACCCATCCAGAGCGGCCTCCAAAAGCTCCTTCATGGAGTCATCCAACTCCAATGCCTGCCGAACCCGGTCAGCCAGGTCATACTGCACCTCTGTCCAGTTTAACATTGCCTTGGCGCTCGACTGCTTGTCAACGCAACAGATCTCAAGCTTCTCCAACTCCCGTACTAGCCGCTCATCATGCACCGACAACCAGTTGGCTTGGGCGGGAGCCCTGCGGCTCAGCGCATCCGCAACTGCGTTGCCCTTCCCGGGTACATAATGTATCTTGAAAGTGTAGTCCCCCAGGAACTCCATCCACCTCCTCTGCCTCATATTGAGATCCTTTTGATCCAACAAGTATTTTAGGCTCTTGTGATCGGTGTATATATCGACCCTTACTCCGTATAGGTAGTGCCTCCACAACTTTAGTGCAAAAATCACGGCCGCCAACTCCAAGTCGTGCACCGGATAATTTCTTTCATGCACCTTTAGCTGACGCGATCCATACGCTATCACGCTACCATGCTGCAACAACACGCAACCCAAACCACTACCCGAAGCGTCGCTATATACCTCAAAGCCCTCGGTTCCACTCGGCGAACTGAGCACTGGCGCTGTGGTCAACCGTCTCTTCAGCTCCTCAAAAGCTTTTACGCACTCCTGCGTCCATAAGAACTTCTGATCCTTCCTTGTCAACTTCGTGAGAGGTAACGCTACCCGCGAGAAGTTCTCTACAAAGCGCCTGTAATATCCGGCAAGCCTGAGAAAACTACAGACTTCCGCGACAGAAGATAACGCAGGCCACTCCCGTATCGCAACAATCTTCGCCGGATCCACCGCTATACCTTCCCCACTCACTATATGACCAAGGAACGCTACCGAGGGTAGCCAGAACTCGCACTTGGAGAACTTTGCGTAAAGCTCATTCCTCCTCAAAGTCTCCAACACCAAATGCAAATGCTTGAAGTGGTCTTCTTCGCACTGCGAGTATACCAAAATATCGTCAATAAAGACGACCACAAAGCGATCCAGGAAATCTCTGAACGTCCTATTCATCAGATCCATAAACACCGATGGCGCATTTGTCAGTCCAAACGGCATGACCGTGAACTCGAAATGCCCGTACCTCGTACTGAACGCCGTCTTTGGGATATCACATTCCCTGATCCTCAGCTGATAGTACCCCGACTTCAAGTCCAACTTGGAGTATACAAACGATCCGACTAACTGATCAAAGAGATCATCAATCCTCGGGATCGGGTACTTGTTCTTCTCCGTCAACTTGTTCATTTCTCTGTAGTCGATGCACAACCGCATACTACCATCCTTCTTTTTAACGAAGAGGACCGGTGCGCTCCAAGGCGACGAACTTGGACGCACATAACCTTGCTCCATCAGCTCCTCCAGCTGAACCTTCAACTCTGCCATCTTCTTTGGCGCCAACCTATAAGGAGCACGTGACACGGGTTTGGCACCCGGCACGAGCTCGATCGTAAAATCAATCTCTCGCTGCGGTGGGGCTCCGGGAAGGCTATCCGGGAACACATCGGGGTATTCGCAAACCACGGGGATGCTATCCAACGGGGACTTTGGCTCCACAGCCCCCACTATTGCAAAGAACAGCTCTACACCAGCACGAACTGCCTTCACCACCTGAAGAGCAGACATCAGTGTCTTGCTCGACCCCTTAAGCCCCTCGAAAGTAGTCTCCCGCCCTACACCCAGCTTGACCTCCTTACGGTCGCAATCGATCCAAGCCTTCTGCTCTGACAGCCAATCCATTCTAAAGATAACATCGAACTCTACTAACGGCAATAATGATGCTAGCAAGTCGAACTCTTGGCTCCCTACGTGAACCTTCACGGCGCACACTCTGTCCGCACGCATCGAGCACCCATTCGGTAGCAACACATCTAACTTGTCCTTCGCCATCGAAGAAGGGACTCCGATGCGCGATATAAAATGCTCGGACAAGAAAGAATGCGAAGCACCTGTGTCAAACAGTGCCCGTGCCGGACTATCGCTAATCAACACAAAGCCTAAGCAAAAGACATTAGCTTAACAAGCAATAGGTAATAGTATTCTCAAGTCAACTTGCATAAATTAACTCATACCTGTCACCACATCCGCTTGCTTGATGACCTCCTGCTGGCCCAAATTGTAGACTCTAGGCTGAGTCGGAGCATAGTGGGACGCGGTCGACTCCACCGCTTTGCCCTTTTCCTCGTAGGTAGCTCCTTGTTTCCTTTTGGACTTTGAGCGTCCACTCCAGCAGTCACAGGCAAAGTGCCCCGGCTTTCCACACGTGAAACAAGCGCCCGGGGTTCGATTGGTAGTTGTCCCCGAGGCACCTGCAGAAGGAGCTGGACCCGATGTCTTAGCCTTCTTGAAGAATCTACGGTAGCCCGACTTCGATGTAGTCGGCGCCTTGAACTCTGATTTCTTGCCACCAGATTCCCTTTCTTTCTTCGCTTGCATGTTTCTCATATCCTTCTCCAAGGACCGGGCCGAACTGACCAGGGTCATGAAACCCTGCGCCTTGGGCCCCGACAGTAGCAACCTCAAATCATCCCTTAGCCCTTCATAAAAGCGGCTCGTCTTGCGCTCCTCGTCTGCGAAGGTAGCGCCGGCATATCTCCCCAACCGAGTAAACTCGTGGAGGTATTCATCAACGGTGCTATCACCCTGCACCAACTTCTGGAATTCGCTTTCTAGCGCGATCCTCTGCGCCGAGGGGAGGTATCAAGCCATAAATAGTCTCGCAAACTCCTCCATCGGGACTTCGGCCAATGGCCTTCCCCTCAATTGATACAGCTCTAGGCCCTCCCACCACAGTCTTGCGTCCCCATCCAAAAGGAACGTCGCTATAGTGGTCTTATGCCACTCTTCAGTTTCCGTCGCAGTCATCACCCTGTTGACCCTTGAGAGCCAATCCTCTGCTTGGGTCGGGGTTTCTGCCCCCGTGAATACCGGTGGATGAAAGCCCATCACATGCTTCAGTTGTTTTTCAGTTGCTCTCCGAGGCAACTCTGGCTCCACCACCACCTGCTCAACCCTCCTTTGCTCTGCCGTCTGAAGCGGTACTTGCTCTACAGCAGGAGCAGGCTGCTGCACCTGCCTTGCAGGCTGCGCATTAATCATTGCCATGACCTCTTCTGCCACCAACCTAATGGTCTCGGCAGACAAAGGTGTTGCAGGCGTATCGCTTGGCGCACTGCTCGCCTCAGAACCTGGCCGTTCAGACGGCCCAGCACCACTTCTGGTCACCTATAATCGTGCAAAAACACCGATAAGCGACCAAACACTACTGCAAACAGCAATTATAGGAACACGCAGGTTCCTCAAACATGTGTATTTTCATTCCTAAGTGGACATTCATGGGTTCTTTTCATGTTATAACGATGACGCACACAATGTGCTCACCACCCCTTAAAGTGAATTCGTCCACGAATTCATTTAAGAGTGACCGAAACCAGAAGTCTGATACCAATTTGTAACACCCCTATCCGTCACATAGCATATAGCAGTAGGTCCGGCCGGGGCCCGACGCCATATACTACGGACAGACCGGTTGGTTACGCGTTGAAACCATACAACTAATCAGAGCATCCTACACAACACCTAGCAGAAGCAATTTAATTAAGTTGCAAAAAGATAAGAACCCTGCCACAAAGCATGAATGTCCACTACAACCCAGGAATGAGTACATACACAAAAGAGAACTGGCCTTAAGGCCTTACATTGTTCACTTAACAAAATAGTGTTTTCAAACATCGGCTCGCAGGCCGGCCATACATGAATGAACGGGAAAAACATAGCAAATTAGGCCTTCGAGGGCCGGCACAGCAACAAGGGCTTTAGCCCGCTATTTCCCGCTCGGCTCCGCAGCACCTGCAAGCAACAAACCACCGCCCGGTGGCAAACAATAGCAACGGTCAGCAAAGCTGACCAAATTGTAACGATCCCGCCCCCACAATCGGGGCGGGGATGCTCTTTCCCTGCACTTTATTAGTATAGGCATTTATAAAAGGTAATTGCACATCACCACAGGCGTAGGCTCGCACGGCAACACACCCCGTGCACTCAGGGCACATTCTCGGCGAACCGGCCAACGTCACGTCAATTCAAGCCATAGACGTTCCCGATCCACCACCGCCTCTAGGACGGTCATCCATATGAGCAATTTGTCTCCTTAGCCTTGGTCACGACAATTTAAGCCATAGACCGCCGAAGACCCTCGTCCATGCCAACGGTCCTACCGAACGACATAGACCGGGTACGGTTCCGCTTGACCCGTGCTCATACCGCAACGACAATTTAAGCCATATGCGCAGGTCAAGACTCGCCGAGTCCCGTTTCCGCTACAAAATCACATAACCCAGTTATGTTCTCGTTGGCTCCCCGGCCTCCGTGTTGGCAAAACCCGCTTTTGCCCAGTTTTCCGGGTGCACCTTAGAGTTAATCTCTAAGATTCCCTGATGCAATCTACCACGTAGAAAAACCCGAAAACACCCAAACATCCGGAGTCTTGCCCGGTTCAAATGCAATGCAACATCACCGATTCGGACCAACACGTCCGAATAGGCTTCACACACAATGCCTATGTCCGTTTACGCATACGGACTCTACACAAGGGGGACTTCACATATCTACCCCAAGGAGCGCTCCAACTCTTCGCTCACTCGCGAGAGCGGGCTTCCTATGCAAGGAAAAGAGGGCTTCACATGCCCAAGATAAAGAATCGTTACCCTTGCGTTCTTCCGCGACGCCATCGCAAACTACGTGGCTAGAAAGCTTCGCAACGTCGTCGCCTCCGCGGATCTGGGCTCGGATCGCGATTTGGAGCTTCGAACCTCCTCCGGCGGCCGGATTTTGGCCTCACACCACCAAGGGAGCTCTCCCCTCTCTCTAGGATGTAGAAAGAGAAACTCAAGTTGAAATGAGGGTTTCTCCCCCCATTTCCCGGCTAATAACCCCCCAGGAGCAGCCCCCACTGTCAGATCCAGATCCAAGGGAATGAACGACCGAGATTAGATCCAAAATAATAAAACCTGGGCCGAACACGGGTTGGCACACGGCCGTGTGCCTGGCCATGTAGCTCATTCGTCGATCGACACGGGTCCTGACACGGCCGTGTGCCACGGGCCGTGTTACCTGGAGCTTCAGGAACGATCGTCGGGCTTCATGAACACGGCTTCGAACACGGCCGTGTTCGAGGCCGTGTGCCCCACACACGGCTAGAGACACGGCCGTGTGTCTCAGGCCGTGTACTTCTCTGACTCGAGACTGCACAAAACCACTGAACACGGGTAGGCACACGGCCGTGTGCCCCTGTTCAGACCTCCAAAAGTGCTGTTTGATCGCCTCGCGATCAACTCTGAGGTTGGGGTCTTACAATTATAAAGGCTGAGGTAGGGCTGTGTGCCTGAGGTATAGGACTATTGATAGTCTGAGTTGTAAGCCTAGTTATAAAGGCTGAGGTAGGGTTGTGGTCTGAGGTAGGATTCTTGGGGAGAATTTGAGGTAAGACTTGTATAAGTCTGAGCTGTAGGAACTAGTCTAGTTCTGAGTTGTAAGATCTGTGGATCTGAGTTAGTGGAAGGAAGTTGGGCTGAATCCAGTTCTCTACTGGATAGGCAAAAGGGGAAAGTGGATGTACTCATACCTTGGGGAACCACTATATATCTAGTGTATGCTGGGCTGTGTTTTCTGTGCCGTGCTTTGCAATTTCTGTGCTAAGTAAAACTTGTTATATTGCCTAAAATTCTTAAAGATAATTAGAACCTATTCACCCCCCCTCTAGGTGTTTAGGCTCTTGAAATAAGTCTTTCAAGTGGTATGAGAGAGAGGTTACTCAAAGATTGACCTAACAGTCTGAGTGAATCTCCAAGGCAAATAACAGATATCAAGAATGGGTTCAAATGAGAATCAAAAGGAGTTTGGATCTATGAAACTGCCAATCTGTAGGAAAGAATCCTTTAGCATATGGAAGGAAAGGGTCAAGTTTTTTATGGAAGCATCTGATCCAAGAATCTATATCACAGTACAGGAAGGCCCCTTCATTCCAATGAAGGTATCTGTTCTGGATACCAATGTTAAAACTCCTAAGAGTTATTCTGAAATGACCAAGGATGAGATCATCTTGGCAACACTAGACAAAAGAGCACAGAACATTATTGTAAGTGCTATAGATGATGCCATATTTCAGAATCTAGTGTACTGTAAAACCTCTAAGGAAATGTGGGACACATTGATTGTCTACATGGAGGGCACAGAAGAAGTCAGAGAGGAAAAGAAATCAATGCTGAATCAGGAATATGAAAGCTTCAGACAAGGCAAGTCTGACAGCATAGCTGAATGCTACAAGAAGTTCTTCAGAATAGTAAATGAGCTGATGACCTATGGAAGAGTCTTTAGCACTTATGAACTGAATTGCAAGCTTCTTAGGTCCCTAACAAAGGATTGGGACACTAAGATATGTGTCATCAGAGAAGTGGCAAGGCTGGCCGATACACCTCCACCCACACTTTTTGGAAAGCTGTTATCCTATGAAATACAGCTTACTGCCAAAAAAGAGGAGGAGGCGGGCAGTAGATCTGAGTACAAAGAAAAGTCAGTAGCCTTCAAGGTTGACAGCATAATAAAGGGTAGGAGAAAATCTCCTTCTCCACCCAAAAGGAGTGTTGAGGCAGAAGAAGGAAATCCTGACAACAGCACATCAGATAGTCACACTTCTGATGAGGACTTTGCTGTCTTTACAAGGCAGTTCCAAAGGTTCATGAAAAATAAGAAGTGGAGAACCAGACCATCAACATCCTTTTCTAAGGATGAGTATTATAAGAAAAAGAAGAATCCCAAGGAGGAAAGGTATGCTTTTAAACCTAGTAAACAATCTAATTCTAAGATTGTTTGTTATTGTTGCAACAGACCTAGACATGTCATAGCTGACTGTCCTGACAAAAGGAAGGAGTCAAAAGACAAGAAGAAACAACAAGTAAAAGGCAAGAAGAAAAAATCCCTTATTGCTCAAAATAAGAAGAGTTGGACAGACTCTTCATCTTCAGAATCTGGAGAAGAAGATGAAGAAGCATGTGTAAAGCTGTTCTCAACAAAAGAGGATTCTAGGGAACTAGAATTCCTACAAATGCTGGACTCCATTAATGGAGTAGAATACTACTGCTGTAAAGGGCTGATGGTTCAATCAGAAGATGATCAGTGCCAGGATCACCCTGGACCAAGTAAGTCATACAATTCTTCCTTAGCCTCTGATTACTTTACTGGATCAGAATCAGAAGCATCTGCTTCAAGAGAAGTGGATGGTTCTGAGTCTGAGGGGGATGTACACCAACTCATTGATGAGTATGATGGGTTGTTGCATGCTTTGAAGACAAACAAGTTTCTTGTCAAAGAGCAGGCCAAGGAGATTGAGTCTCTTAAGTTGGCTGTAGCAGATTCAACAAAGCTGTTGGATCTTAAATTGAATGAGGTTGCCAAGCTGAAAAACATTATTGTTATTCAGATGGGCACAATATCTTTCAAGGAGAATCATATCAAGAAACTTGAGGATAAACTTCAGCAAGAAAGAGAGCTAGTGGCTAAATTCTCCAAGCCAAAATATGTCTTACCCTTAATAGATAATTTCATTTCACAAAAAGGGAAGACTGGTCTAGGTTTTAAGGGAAGAACTAGGGTCACCAATTCACATAAAAAAGGTAAGGCCCCAGTTCAGTCTCTAGCTACAAAACCCCATATCTTCTTTAGGAAGGTGATGAATCCTATAAACAGGTATGATCATGACACTACTCATGGTCACTGTTAGTATGGAAATCTCATGGGTAAGGGTGCAAATGCCAATAGGCCACTCTATAGACATGCCCATCAGGTTCAAGAGGAATTCTTGAAGTTTGCTGCTGTAGCACCAATGCTTAACAAGACTGCTGGCAACAAAGTTGAGAAGTCTGTACCTAAGAGAAGGTATAATAAATTTGAGTGTTGGTGTTGTGGCAAGGTGGGCCACTTTGCCATGGATTGCTAGTTTAACACAAGTTTTAATACCAAGAGTTGTTTTCCTGTCAGAACAGCTGCAGGATTGCAAACTAACAAGGACCTAAAACCCAATAGCAAGTTGGGTTCTAAGGACAAGTGATTCTTTATTTGATGCAGGTGAATCCAAGTGACCATACCCCTATATGGTACTTGGATAGTGGATGTTCCAGACACATGACTGGAACTAGAAGAATGTTGAGGGACTTTGTACCCATAGAGAATGGTCCCAAAGTCATCTTTGGTGGATCAAAAAAAGGAGTCATCAAAGGATTTGATAATATTTCTAGTGACTCAATTACTATCACTAAGATGGCTTATGTGAAGGGTTTAAAACATAACCTGATTAGCATAAGTCAGCTTAGTGATCTAGGTTATGACATCTCCTTTCACAAAGTGGAGTGCCAAATTAAGAGGTCAAGTGATCAAGAGATCATTTTGACTTGCAATAGGAAAGGAAATGTTTATTGTCTTAACCTAGATTGTGAGTTTAACAACTCACCCATTTGCCTAGTTGCAGGTGAGAAAGCTTCACTATATGTCAAATGGCACAAGGGGTTAGCTCATCTGAACTATAAGTCTATAGGACTGCTGTTTAGCATGAGTTTAGTGAGGAATGGTCCTCAAGTCAAGTGCACTAAAGAGGGTGTGTGTTCAGCTTGCCAAAAGGGCAAGCAGACTAAATCCTCTTCCCAGGCACTTGATATCAAAGATTCAATGAGATTGTTGGGTACTTTGAAAAATATGTACCAGATTTGGAGAAGCCTCATCTTAGTCAATGATATGCATCAATTTGTATTTGATAGATGTTTGAGTTACATTGTGCAGGTTCAAGGATTTGAAGAAAAGTTTCTAAGTACAAGTGTCGACACTTGTGAATAAGTTGTGTCGACACCCAGAACTTGTGTCGACACTTATGAAGGATTTGTGTCGACACCCAAGCTTTGTCGACACACAGGACTTATGTCGACACACACTCAACATCATCTGGACACACTCAACGCTGTCGACACACACTCAACGCCGTCAGTCGGCAACAGCTATGTCGAGACTAGAAGGACTTGTGTCGACACACAAGACTTGTGTCGATATACACTCAACGCCGTCTGACATACACTCAACGCCATCTGTCTGAAACAGATATGTCGAGACATAAAGACTTGTGTCGACACATACAACAGAAGAAGTGTCGAGAAGCAGAAGAATGACTGTGTCGACACATGAAGAGTTGTGTTGACATCATGAAGACTTGTATCGACACTTAGCCTATATGTGTCGACACATGTGAAGCAGTTTGTAGAGTAGAATGTGTTGAGTTGGAAAGTCTTTGAAGAATCAACTGACTTGACTGGTGACTCGACAGCTGTCATAACAAACTGGTCTGACACCTCTGTCAGAACTGTTAGAAGGTTATTACAAACAAGATCAACCGACAACCATTGGGAAACTCTATATAAGAGTAAGATCTGTGATAACCAAAAACAACACACACCATAAGAAGAAGAAGAAAAACAACACTAGAGAATTCTTCAACAAGAATAGGGAAAACCCTTACGAAGGCAGATCCAGAGCTGTCTACAAGAAAGATTCAGAATTCATTCTGAATTTAATGAAGAAGCTAACTGAAGATCATCTTCTACATCAAGTGAAGATCCACCTTATTTTGTTCTATCAAGAAGCTTTGAAAAACTAAGTCAGGTTGGATCTGAAGGGTCAGTTCATTCAAGAACTGATCAAGAAGGTTACACCAATAGAGAAATCTAGCTGGTGAATTTTCTGTATCTTTATATCATTCAATTTCTTGTAGGATCTATTGTTAGATCTGAGTTATAAGCCTGAAATTATAAAGGTTGAGGTAGGGCTGAGATCCTGAGGTATAGGACTTGTGAAAAGTCTGAGTTGTAAGCCTAGTGATAAAGGCTGAGGTAGGGCTGAGGCCTGAGGTAAGATTCTTGGGAAGAATCTGAGGTAGGACTTGTTTAAGTCTGAGCTATAGGAACCATTCTGGTTTTGAGTTGTAAGATCTACGGATCCGAGATAGTGGAAGGAAGTTAGGCTGGATCTAGTTATCTACTGGATAGGCGAAGGGGGAAAGTGGATGTACTCATACCTTGGGGAACCACTATAAATCTGGTATATGCTGTGCTGTGAATTGTGGTCTGTGCTTTGAATTATCTGTGCAGAATTTAATCTAGTTGTTTGCTAATAAAAAACTATTTAAAAAGTTTAGAACCTATTCATCCCCCCTTTAGGTGTTTAAGCTCTTGAAATCAAGTCTTTCAAGTGGTATCAGAGGGAGGTTACTCAAAGATTGACCTAACAGTCTGAGTGAATCTCCAAGAAAAATAACACCAATGAGCACAAATAAAAAGAAAGAAAGCAAGCAATCCAGACGACATAAGAAAATTTATAGTGGTTCCCCAACCTGGGTACATCCACTCTTCTACCACCCTGGTAGGAATCCACTCAGAGTTTTGATCAGGTGCCTGACACCAATGAGCTTTTGATCAGGTGCTCAACAACCATACCTCAAGTCTTTTTATCAGGAGATTTGCAACCAAGAATAACTTTTGAAGGGAGTAGACAACCCTTTATACAGTGGGGGGATTAGAGATTGATTATGTCTTCTCTTTCTCAATATACAACTGAGAAGACTCTTATGGATCTGATGATAGCAAATGCTCCCCCTGAGATAATGAATTGGTTCAGGAGGTTGGAGCTTTGCTTCAGGGTGATAGACCTTCAAACTTGATTTTGCTCTCCAGCAAGCTTTTAGACTGATATTGTGTTTTTTGTCTCTTGGAAAGCCTAGAGCAGATGAAGAAGATGAAGAGTTTTTCAGGAAGATGCTTTTTGCCGAGAGTTCTTCTTCTTTTAAAAAAAGCCTTCTTAATTTATTTCTCTCTCTATCTTATCATCTGTGAGATATAATTCTCTGTATATTTATTGCCTGGAGAATTCAAACATTTGAATTCTTTCTGTCTATGGAATGGTTAAATCAATTTCAAAGAGTGGAATATACCTTGAGAAAACAATTGGCATTTAATCTCTGTAATTAACTCCATATTTAATGCTGCCTCCAAACGGCTATATTTGATAAGAATATATAGCATTAAATCTGAGAGCTATAAATGCCTGCAGTTAAGCCTTAATTGAATTCTGCCAGCTGTAAATAAATCTGTCTGAAAAACTGCACAGGAATCGTTGATCACAATTTTAAAGCTTTCTTCAAACTGGGCTCAGAGTTCGTTGATCTCAGCTCGGAGTTCGTCGAGCTGAGCTCAGAGAATATGAACTATAAAAGTGTTGAACTGAGTTTCACAGTTTTCTTTGAGCTGAGCTCAGAGTTCGTTGAACTGAGCTCAGAGTTCGTTGAACTGAGCTCAGAGTTCGTTGAACTGAGCTCGGAGAATTTCTGGACTGAATTTCTGAACTTCAAAACTGAACTTTTCTAGAATTTTTTTGAAGGAACAAACCTGGAAATAATCCTATAACCCATGACTATACATTTTTGGTAAATCTAAACATCCTAATAGTGATCCTTACCCAAATTCAAACTAGGGTTCCAACAGAAGCTGACTGAAGATCATCTTCTACATTAAGTGAAGATCCACCTTATTTTGTTCTATCAAGAAGCTTTGAAAAACAAAGTCAGGTTGGATCTGAAGGGTCAGTTCATTCAAGAACTGATCAAGATGGCTACACCTATAGAGAAATCTAGCTGGTGAATTTTTTGTATCTTTATATCATTCAATTTCTTGTAGGATCTATTGTTAGATCTGAGTTATAAGCCTGAAATTATAAAGGCTGAGGTAGGGCAGAGAGCCTGAGGTGTAGGACTTGTGAAAATTCTGAGTTGTAAGCCTAGTGATAAAGGCTGAGGTAGGGTTAAGGCCTGAGGTAAGATTCTTGGGATGAATCTGAGGTAGGACTTGTTTAAGTCTGAGCTGTAGGAACCATTCTGGTTTTGAGTTGTAAGATCTGCGGATCCGAGCTAGTGGAAGGAAGTTAGGCTGGATCTAGTTATCTACTGGATAGGCGAAGGGGGAAAGTGGATGTACCCATACCTTGGAGAACTACTATAAATCTGGTGTATGCTATGCTGTGAATTGTGGTCGGTGCTTTGAATTATCTATGCAGAATTTAATCTAGCTGTTTGCCAATAAAAAACTATTTTAAAAGTTTAGAACCTATTCACCCCCCTCTAGGTGTTTAAGCTCTTGAAATCAAGTCTTTCAATTGGTATTAGAGGGAGGTTACTCAAAGATTGACCTAACAGTCTGAGTGAATCTCCAAGAAAAATAACAGATATTAAGAATGAGTTCAAATGAGAATTAAAAGGAGTTTGGATCTATGAAACTGCCAATCTGCAGGAAAGAATCCTTTTGCATATGGAAGGAAAGGGTCAGGTTATTTATGGAAGCATCTGATCCAAGAATCTATATCACAGTATAGGAAGGCCCCTTCATTCCAATGAAGGTATCAGTCCTAGATGGAAATGATAAAAATCCTAAGAGCTATTCTGAAATGACCAAGGATGAGATCATCTTGGCAACACTAGACAAAAGAGCACAGAACATTATTGTAAGTGCTATAGATGATGCCACATTTCAAAATCTGGTGCACTGTAAAACCTCCAAGGAAATGTAAGACACATTAATTGTCTACATGGAGAGCACATAAGAAGTCAGAGAGGACAGGAATTCTATGCTAAATCAAGAATATGAGAGCTTTAGGCAGACCAAAACTGATAGCATAGCTGAATGCTACAAGAAGTTCTTCAGAATAGTGAATGAGCTGATGACCTATGGATGAGTCTTCAACACTTGAACTGAATGATAAGTTTCTTAGGTTCTTAACAAAGGATTGGGATACTAAGATATGTGCCATCAGAGAAGTGGCCAGGCTGGCTGATACACCTCTACCCATACTTTTTGGAAAGTTGTTATCCTATGAAATGCAGCTAACTGCAAGAAAAGAGGAGGAGAGGGGAAGCAGATCTGAGTACAAAGAAAAGTCAGTAGCCTTCAAGGCTGAAGGCACAAGAAAGGGTAGGAGAAAATCTCCTTCTCCTCCCAGAAGGAGTGCAGAGGCAGAAGAAGGAAATCCTGACAACAGCACATCAGATAGCCACACTTCTGATGAGGACTTTACTGCCTTTACAAGGCAATTCCAAAGGTTCATGAAAAAGAAGAAGTGGAGAACAAGACCATCAACATCCTACTCTAAGGATGAATACTACAAGAAGAAGAAGACTCCCAAGGAGGACAGGTATGCCTCTAAACCTAGCAAACAATCTAATACTAAGATTGTGTGTTATTACTACAACAGGTCTGGACATGTCATAGCTGACTGTCCTGACAAAAGGAAGGAGTCTAAAGACAAGAAGAAAAAGCAAGTCAAAGGCAAGAAGGAGAAATCTCTTGTTGCTCAGAAGGAGAAGAGTTGGACAGACTCTTCATCTTCAGAATCTGAAGAAGAAGATGTTGAAGCATATGTTGGGCTATTCTTAACTGAAGAGGATTCTAAGGAGTTAGAATTCCTACAAATACTAGACTCCATAAATGGAGGGGAAGAATATTGTTGTAGAGGGCTGATGGCCCTATCAGAAAATGATCAATGCCAGGATCAGGCTGGTCCTAGTAATGTATACATTTCTCTCTTAGATTCTGATTATTTTACTGGATCAGAATCAGTAGCATCAACTTCAAGAGAAGGGGAATGGTTCTGATTCTGAGGGGGATGTACATCAACTCATTAATGAGTATGGTGGGTTGTTGCATGCTCTGAAGAAGAGCAAGTTTCTTGTCAAAGAGCAGACTAAGGAGATTGAGTATCTTAAGATGGCTGCAGTAGATTCAGCAAAACTGTTGGATCTAAAATTGAATGAGGTTTCCAAACTGAAAAACATTACTGTTATTCAGATGAGCACAATCTCTTTCAAGGAGAATCATATCAAGAAACTGGAGGCAAAACTTTAGCAAGAAAGAGAGCTAGTGGCTAAATTCTCCAAGCCAAAATCTGTCTTACCCTTAATAGACAATTTCATTTCACAAAAAGGGAAGATTGGTCTAGGTTTTAAGGGAAGAACTAGGGCAACCAATTCACATAGAAAAGGTAAGGCCCCATTTCAGCCTCTAGCTGCAAAACCCCCTATCTTCTTTAGGAAGGTGATGAATCCTACAAATAGGTATGATCATCACACTACTCATGGTCACTGTGAGTATGGAAATCTCCTGGGCAAGGGTGCAAATGCCAATAGGCCACTCTATAGGCATGCCCATCATGTTCAAGAGAAATTCTTGAAGTTTGCTGCTCCAGCACCAACACCTAACAAGACTGCTGGCAACAAAGTAGCAAGGTCTGTACCCAAGAGAAGGTATAATAGATTTGAGTGTTTGTATTGTGGCAAGGTGGGCCACTTTGCCATGGACTGTTGGTTTAACAAAAGTGTTAAAACCAAGAGTAGTTTTCTTGTTAGAATAGCTGCAGGATTACTAACTAACAAGGGCCTAGGACCCAATAGCAAATTGGGTTCTAAGGGTAAGTGATTCTTTATTTGATGCAGGTGAATCCAAGTGACCATACCCCTATATGGTACTTGGATAGTGGCTGTTCTAGATACTTGACTGAACACGAAGAATGTTGAGGGACTATGTACCCATTGAGAATGAACCCAAAGTAATCTTTGGTGGATCAGAAAAAGGAATCATTAAAGGATTTGGTAACATCTTGAGTGATTCAATTACTATCACTAAAGTGGCTTATGTAAAGGGTCAAAAACATAACCTGATTAGCATAAGTCAACTTAGTGATCTAGCTAATGACATCTCTTTTTTCAAAGGGGAGTGCCAAATAAAAAGGTCAAGTGATCAAGAGATCATTTTGACTAGCACTAGGAAAGGAAATGTGTATTGCCTTAACCTAGATTGTGTGTTTAACAACTCACCCATTTGTCTAGTAGCAGGAGAAAAAGCATCTCTATGGGTCAAATGGTACAAGAGGCTTGCTCATCTGAACTATAAGTCTATAGGACATCTGTTTAGCATGGGGTTAGTGAGGAATGATCCTCAAGTCAAGTGCATTAAATATGGTGTGCGTTCAGCCTGCCAAAAGGGCAAGAAGACTAAATCCTCTTTCCGGGCACTTGATATCAAATATTTAATGTGATGTTTATATCTCTTGCATATTGACATGTTTGGTCCTATGCAAGTTCACAGTCTTGGTAGAAAAGTATACATACTAGTCATTATGGATGACTATTCAAAATATACATGGGTTTTCTTCTTAAGGCAGAAATCTGAAACCCCAACTATTTTTCAGACTTTTATTAGACAAATTCAGAATGAATATAATAGTTCAGTATTCAAAATCAGAAGTGACCATGGAACTATATTTCAGTCTAAATGTATGATAAAATTTTGTGAAGAACTTGGGATTCATCAGGAATTCTCTTCACCTAGAACTCCTTAGCAAAATGGTGTTGTTGAAAGAAAGAATAGGACTCTAATTGAGCCTAGTAGAACACTACTAAATGACACTACTCTCCCTGAATACTTCTGGGCTGAGGCAGCAAATACTGCATGTCATGTGCTCAATAGAGCCTCCATCAATAAGAAACACAAGATGACTCCCTACCAGATTTTGAAAGGCAGAAAAGCAAACATATCTTACTTCAGAATCTTTGGTAGCAAGTGTTTTGTTCTAGTTAATGGTAAGCACTACCAAACAAAGTTTGCTGCCAAATCCCTAGAAGTGATATTTGTTGGGTACATCAACCAAAGTAGGGTATACAAAATCTATAACTTGACCACCCAAGTTGTAGAAGAATCTGTTCATGTTTTATTTGATGAGTCAAAGTTTATTAACAGTGAATTGTCTAGTTCTTCAGTTAGTTCTACAGGTCTAACAGACAGGCTGGACAAGCTGACCATCAATAAAGAAGTTCCTACTAGGCTGGATGAAGAAAAAGATGCCAGCTATCCAGGGGGAGAACAAGTCCCACTAGATGAAGAAGATAATGCGGGGCATCAAGTTGAGGAAACTGAAAAAAGCCATAATACTGACAGATTTCCTCCAGCAAGAAGGCACTTGAAGGATCATCCAGCTCACCAAATCATTGGTGATGCAAGTCAAGGGGTTCTAACTAGGAGAAAGAGCATGAACACAATTCTATGTTCTAGTTTCCTGTCTCAAATAGAACCCAGGAAGATTGAAGAAGCAATGCAAGACTCCAACTTGATTGATGCTATGCAAGAAGAGCTCAGTCAGTTCAGAAGATGTAATGTCTTGGAACTGGTGCCTAAACCTAAGGATCACAACATAATAGGAACTAAGTGGATCTACAGGAACAAGCTTGATGAGAATGGCACCATAGTCAAGAACAATGCCAGACTGGTAGCTAAAGGCTATAGGCAAGAGGAAGGTATTGACTTTGATGAAATCTTTGCTCTAGTGGCAAGGCTGGAGGCTATAAGTCTGTTTTTCGCCTATGCTGCCTATCAAGGGTTCAAGGTATACCAGATGGATTGAAATCAGCATTTTTGAATGGGGATTTAAAAGAGGAAGTCTATGTTGAACAACCCACAGGTTTTGTAGATTCTCATTTTCTTGATTATGTATATAGGCTTAGGAAAGCTCTATATGGTTTGAAACAAGCTCCAAGGGCTTGGTATGATACCTTGTCTGCTTTCCTTATTGAGAATAAATTCTCTAGAAGAAAAATAGACAAAACTCTATTCTATAGAGAATCTAAAGGCAAGATAATACTAGTCAAGATATATGTGGATGACATTATCTTTTGTTCTACTGAAAACAACCTTTGTAGAAAGTTTACCAAACTTATGCAAGGGAAGTTTGAGATGAGTAGTATGGGTGAGCTTAAGTTCTTCTTGGGACTTCAAGTTAGACAGACTGATAGTGGTTTGTCCATATCTCAA
The DNA here is from genome assembly GCA_039513925.1 of Platanthera zijinensis. Taxonomy (NCBI): domain Eukaryota; kingdom Viridiplantae; phylum Streptophyta; class Magnoliopsida; order Asparagales; family Orchidaceae; genus Platanthera; species Platanthera zijinensis. The sequence goes on along the minus strand of CM077086.1, from coordinate 20,168,315 downwards.
TCTAAATTCACCATGAAGTTGATTAAGAAGTATGGTATGGACTCAGCTTCTACCATAAAAACTCCAATGGGAACAAGTATGCCTATAGGCAAAGATGAGGCAGGGAAATATATTGATGAGTCTTTGTATAAGAGGATAATTGGCTCCCTACTTTACTTGACTGCTAGTAGACCTTACATCATGTATGCAACATGTGTCTGTGCTAGGTACCAAGCTTGACCAAAGGAATCTAATTATACTGCAGTTAAGAGAATATTGAGAAATCTTAAGGGCACACCTAATCTAGGTCTTTGGTATCCTAAGAATAGAGATTTCCTTCTAACTGGTTTCTCAGATGTAGACTTTGCTGGATGCAAAGGAGACAGGAAGAGTACTACAGGAACTTTTTAATTCCTTGGTGGGAGGCTAGTGTCATGGAGCAGCAAGAAGCAAACCAGTGTAGCTATATCAACAGCTGAATCAGAATATATAGCTGTAAGTAGCTACTGTACACAATTGATGTGGATAAAGCATCAACTTGAAGACTATGACATCCAGGTAAGTAGAATTCCACTATTTTGTGATTCTATGAGTGTTATTTCTATTGCTAAGAATCTTGTATCACATAGTAGGACCAAACATATAGAAATTAAGTTTCATTTCATCAGAGAACATGTAGAGAAGGAAAATATTAGCCTAGAGTTTGTGAAAACAGATAATCAAATAGCTAATATTTTTACAAAACCTCTGGATGAAACTAAATTTAATTATTTTAAAATTAAATTAGGTATGTTGAACCTAGAATAGGTTAGCACAAGTTTCCTTAAGTAGCATATGTAAGCACCGAATTTCTCTGGAATTTTGTCTAAGTACAAAGTTTGAGTCGACACAAGCAAGTTATGTCGACACACTCAGTATGTTGTGTCGACACAGAAAAAGGATGTGTCGACACAGAAATAGTATCTGTGTCGACAGAAGAATTAGTGTCGACACAACATTGTCGAGACCTTATGTATAGAGGATTTTTGTGTCGACACAAAAAAGTTGGTGTCGACACCACTCTGTCGAGACTTAAGTTACTGTGTCGACACAGATACTAGTGTGTCGACACTGACATAAGTATGTCGACACATAAATGTGTCGACTTAATATAAGTATTATCGACTCAGACATTAGTATGTCGGCACAAAGTCGTGTCGACTTAACCCAAGTATTGTCGAGACCTAGGTCATTTCTGACGACACGTATGCTGATTTGTCTACTAAGGCCATTTTTTGACCTGCCCTTAACACTAATACTATAAATAGGTGAAGCCAAAATCTGGTCGACTATGCTTTCAGAATTCTTGGCTCTGCACCTTCTGTCGACAAAGACCTTCTCTTCTTTTCTCTCTCACCTCTCTCATCGATGACGCCTCATCAAGAAGACAAAGTCAATGAAGTATATGAGCTGGTTCGTGAAGGGTTCACGACAACTTCAGAAGAAATTCAGGGTGTCATTGCCCTAATTTCTGAGAATGGTTTGGAGTACTTGGTCTCTGAACCAACCAAGATTTAGAAGAAGGAAGTTTTGAAATTCTATTTAACAGCAAGCGTGGATACAGAAGGGAAGTAGATCAAAGAACCAGTTCAGGATTCCCAAATGAAACTTACACTGAAGACAATTAGGAAATCTCTTCAGCTTCCTTTGGTTAAGGATACAGATGAAATAACTCCATACCTGACTACAGAAGCATTAAGTTGGTGCGGGCTAAGCCCTAATATCAAGGTTGGATCATCCATAACTCGGAAAGGAATGAATTCCCAAGGGAAGTTCTTGTCTGAAATAGTTGGGAAGGTGATACTATGTAAGATTGGTGGACATGATCGAATTTCAGTCCACATGTTCAATCTGATGACACGGATCATATTCAAAGTAAAAACTGACTGGGCAGCAGTAGTGTTTGAAAAGATCCAATAAGGAGTGAAGAAACCAAACCTGGGAAGGATCCTAAGTTTATGTTTATCTTTAGTAATACCAGATGTTTTGAAACAAGTGGCTGGATCCAAAATCAATCACATGAGGAGAATGGATGTGAGAATTCTGTCAAGGTGGGATAGGGTTCTGACCAAGGAAGTCACTACTCCTTAGAAATAAACTAAAAAAGATAAAAAACAGAAGAAAGTTGTTCAACAAGTAGAATCCTCTAGTGATTTTGAAGAGGAAGTAGTCTTTAGTTCAAATGAAGACCAGCAATCAAAAGAAGCCCAAGATCAAGTGGTGGGCAGTAAGCCCCAAGAACAACAGATAGACTCCACTCCAGGGGGAGAAAATACTGAACAAACTGAGCTGCCTGCCCAAGGGGGAGGCATTGCTGAAGCTGCCCTTGAGAGTGAATTTGCTGCAGATACTGTCATGAACATAGTATCTGAAATCAATAATGCATCACAAGAAAATGTTGAGACAGAAGCTTAAAATGAGCCAGTAAGTATCTCCTCAATAATTTGGTGGTATCTAGTGGTATTCTCCTCAATAATGTTCTGGGAGAAACTTTTATTTTAAAAGCTAATCTTGTTCCTCTGGTACAGATACAACAGGAGTTCCTTATGGAGGAGTTATTCCATGATCCACCTGTAGTAAGGACTGGGGGAGGAACAAATCAAAGAAAAATATTTACCAAGGACTGAGGGGAAGCTGTCTCAGCATGCCTCAAATGATAAGGACACATTTGATATACAAAGTACATCTGAAACTTCTGATGATGAAAAAGCCTCAATGGCTAAGAAAAGAAAATAGTTGCCTTAAGGAAAAAGAGTTCTGGCTACAAAAAGGCCTTGCAAACAGGCACAACACCACCTGCTCCAAGCATGGACTTCAGTTCTCTACTGGTCCAAATACAAATTAAGTTGGATGATCTTTGGAGAAATATGTGGATGAAACTCACAAGGAGTTGCAATTCCAATTGGCTCGGGATATCAAGTCTATTAGATTTGAAGTTAATCAAAATAAAAAGGAAATGACAGATTGCTTCCATAAGGGAGGTAATACTGTGGTATTCCTGGCCAAACAATAGCAGGATCTGAAAGTACAAGTGGAAGATATTGCAGTAAAGCAGGGTTATGTACTAGAGAATCAAATAAGAATGAATGAGAATCTTAAAGATTCACACCATGCTATCTTGACAAAAATTGATGATCTAACAACTGCTGTCAAAGCTAAAGTCTCAAAGAAGATCAAAGAAGATATAGCTGCTGTTTAGGCCATATTTCAAGTCTCGTAGAAGAATATATTTGATTTCTTCACAAAATTCAGAGATTATTATAAATAAGGAACTGACTATGTTATTAATCAAGTTAGATTTCAAAAAGATGATCTGAGGGATCATATTGATAGAGAAGTCATAAAGGGGGAGAGAGTAGTAGTCAAAGCCTGCTCTGATCTTGCTAAATGGATATCAAATAGCATCATAGAAACTCTTGGATATCCTCCCCTATATGATGATGACAATGTAGCTGAGTCTAGAATACAACCTGCTCATACTGAAGGAGATCAGCATGAAGTTGCTCAGGTGATTTACCCCCCCCCCCCCCAGCAGATTTTGAAATGATTCAAGAGGAAGTTCAAAAAATGTATAGTCCTCCACTAGAGACACAAAATGTTATTCTGGAGAAAGTAGAAATGTCAGAAGCTGCTATAGAAGCTCAGAAGGAAGCTCAACTATCCAAGAAGAGGTTCAGAGAATAGGCTGAGTTGAAGCCAGAATTTAAGCAATGGAGGCCTACTTTCAGAAACATTATACTCTCTGCCTGGAAAGCTGTGAAGGATAAAACCCATGATATGGGTAAATGGTATTCAGAGTGGGAATGGAATAAGTATTAGGTTGGGCAGGAATCCATTCTTCAACACAGAAGAAGTGTTAAGGCTGGGAAGCTACCTACTAATGCTCAGGAGCCAAGCAAGTACTTCCCAAAGCCATTTAATTATTTTGAAAGGCAGAGAATAAAGGATGAAGAATAAAAGAAAAAAGCTCTGAAAGGAAAGAAGCCTGCTGATGATATTGAACCTCCTTTGCAGGCTAAGATCAAGTCTAGAAAAGGCATTGTGCTTAAGGAGCCTTGTCAGTGATAGGATAGCTAGGCTTAAGTAAAAGAACAATGTAATATTTTGTTTTTGTTCTAAAAGAAAATCTTGTAAACATATCATTATTCTGAATTAAATGAAATCAGTTTTAGCATTTATTTTTGTTGTTTATAATGATTATATGTTAACCTGCTGTGGAATTGATGTACATATATTTCTATTATATTTTATTATGAGAGATGTATATCTTTGACTAAGGATTATGACTTCTCCAAATAGGGAGAGATTGTTGGGTACTTTGAAAAATATGTACCAGATTTGGATAAGCCTCATCTTAGTTAATAATATACATCAATTTGTATTTGATAGATGTTTGAGTTACATTGTGCAGGTTCAATGATTTGAAGAAAATTTTCTAAGTACAAGTGTCGACACTTGTGAAGAAGTTGTGTCGACACCTAGAACTTGTGTCGACAATTATGAAGGAGTTGTGTCGACACCCAAGCTTTGTCGACACATCAACTCTCAAAGTGCTGTGTCGAGATCAGAAGCAATTGTGTTGACACACAGGACTTGTGTCGACGCACAGGACTTGTGTCGACACACACTCAACGCCATCTATACACACTCAACACTGTCGACACACACTCAACGCCGTCTGTCAGCAACAGTTATGTCGAGACCAGAAGGACTTGTGTAAACACACAGGACTTGTGTCGACATACTGGATAGGCGAAGGGGGAAGTGGATGTACCCATACCTTGACGAACCACTATAAATCTGGTGTATGCTGTGCTGTGAATTATTGTCTGTGCTTTGAATTATCTGTGCAGAATTTAATCTAGCTGTTTGCCAACAAAAAACTGTTTAAAAAGTTTAGAACCTATTCACCCCCTCTAGGTGTTTAGGCTCTTGAAATCAAGTCTTTCAGAGATGTTTATAACTCTTGCATATGGATTTATTTGGTCCTATGCCAGTTCAAAGTCTTGGTAGGAAAGTATACACACTAGTTATTGTGGATGACTATTCTAAATATACACGAGTTTTCTTCTTGAGGCAGAAATCTGAAACCTCAACTATTTTCCAGACTTTTGTTAGACAAATTCAGAATGAATATAACAATTCAGTGGTCAAAATCAGAAGTGACCATGGAATTGAATTTCAGTCTGAATGTATGACAAAGTTCTGTGAAGAACTTGGGATTCATCAGGAATTCTCCTCACCTAAAACTCCTCGGCAAAGTGGTGTTGTTGAAAGAAAGAATAGGACTCTCATTGAGGCAAGTAGAACACTACTTAGTGACACTTCTCTCCCTGAATACTTCTGGGCTGAGGCAGTAAATACTGCTTGTCATGTACTCAATAGGGCATCCATCAATAAGAAACACAAAATGACTCCCTACCAAATTTTGAAAGGCAGAAAACCAAACATTTCATACTTCAGAATCTTTGGTAGCAAGTGTTTTGTTCTAGTTAATGGTAAGCACTACCAAACAAAGTTTGCTGCCAAATCCCTAGAAGGGATATTTGTTGGGTACATCAATCAGAGTAGGGCATACAGAATCTACAACTTGACTACCCAAGTTGTAGAAGAATCTGTACATATTGTATTTGATGAGTCAAAGTTTATTAACAGTGAATTGTCTAGTTCTTCAGTTAGTTCTACAGGTCTAACAGATAGGCTGGACAAGCTAACCATCAATGAAGAAGTTCCTGTAAGGCTGGATGAAGAAAAAGATGCAAGCTGTCTAGGAGGAGAACAAGTCCCACTGAATGAAGAAGACAATGAGGAGCATCAAGTTGAGGAAACTGAAGAAAGGCATGAGGATGACAGATTTCCTCCAGCAAGGAGACACTTGAAGGATCATCCAGCTCACCAAATCATTGGTGATGCAAGTCAAGGTGTTCTAATAAGGAGCAAGAGCATGAACACAGTTCTATGTTCTAGCTTCCTGTCTCAAATAGATCCCAGGAAGTTTGAAGAAGCTATGCTAGACTCCAACTGGATTGTTGCTATGCAAGAAGAGCTCAGTCAGTTCAGAAGATTTAAAGTCTGGGAACTGGTTCCTAAACCTAAGGATCACAACATTATAGGAACCAATCGGATCTATAGAAACAAGCTTGATGAGAATGACACTATAGTCAAGAACAAGGCCAGACTGGTAGCAAAAGGCTACAGGCAAGAGGAAGGTATTGACTTTGATCAAACCTTTGCCCCAGTTGTAACACCCCTATCCATCACATAGCATATAGCAGTAGGTCTGGCCGGGGCCTGACGCCATATACTACGGACAGACCAGTTGGTTACTTATTAAAACCATTCAACCAATAACAATGTCCTACACAGAGCACCTAGCGGAAGCAAATTATTAAGTTGCAAGACAAAAGAACCCAGCCAAAGCATGAATGTCCACTACAAAAGTCCCATAGGAATGTACGATACACAAAAAATAATGGCCTTAAAGCCTTACAAAAGTTTGCTTAAATAGAAGTGTTTTCCAAACCTTGGTATGCAGGCCGGTCACACATGAGTAAAAAGAAAACACTCAAAAATTCAGGCCTTCGAGGGCCGACGCAGCAACTTGGGCTTTAGCCCGCTATTTACCGCTCGGCTCTGTAGCACCTGCAAGCAACAATCCACCGCACGGTGGTAAACAAAGGCAACGGTCAGCTATACTGACAAAATTATAACGATTCTGCCCCCAAGCTCGGGGCGGCAAAGCTTCTTCCCTGCACTTGTTAGCCTAGCCAATCAAATAGAGAATAAGCATAACATCATAGGTGCGGGCTCAAACGGCCACACACCCCGTACTCTCATGGCACTAACTCGGTGAACCCGGTCGTAACCGTGGTCTCACCACCATCCCTTGGACGGCAAATCTCGTGAGCAATAAAGTCTTTCCAGTCTAAGCCTAAGACTCGCACGACCATGCCAATGGCAAGTCACATTTTCAGATGTCTGTCACAAAACCGCATAGCCCGAGTCCGTATCCACTTGCCCGTTCCGAAGTCGGCTCACGATTTGGATCTCCGAAGCTTCGCCGGTGACCGGATCTAGCTCCTCCTCCTCCTCCTCCTAGCTCTCCCTTCTCTCTAGATTTTAGAGAGAGATAACCCAAGTGAAAATAAGGGTTTTCAACCCCTATTCCCGGTTTAAACTCATCAAAAACAAACCCCATCCCTTGGATCCCAAGCCAAGGAAACGAACGGCCACGATTTAGGCTGAAATTAGAAAAACTGGGCCGACTACGGGTTGCAACACGGCCGTGTGCATGGCCGTGTCACCAAATCACCGTCTCTCCCACAGCCCGACCAGAACACGGCCTCTGACACGCCCGTGTCACATGTGACACACTCGTGTCAAGGCCCGTGTCACGCCTCGTGTGCAACATCCTGGATTGTCCCGAGTTGGACACGGCCTATGACACGAAATCGGACACGCCCGTGTCACATGTGACACACCCGTGTCTATGCCCGTGTCATGGCCCGTGTGCATAACTCAGAAACCTCCCGAGTGGGACACGCCCGTGTCCCAGGCCGTGTGTCGCACCCAACGACTGCCGATCGCCAAAATGTCGACCACGCGACCCGTCGCCGAACACGCCCGTGACACGCCCGTGTCACGCCCGTGTCACCTGCTCCAAGTCCCAGACTTGGCTTAAAACGTCACCCATCCCTCTTTTGAGTTTCGGGGTGTTACAACTCTCCCTCTCTTAAAAGAATTTCGCTCACAAAATTACTAAAGAAAAGAAAACGGAAAACTTTAAGCGGTACCTGAGCGGAATAACTCCGGGTACTCCTCCATCATAGTTTGCTCCCATTCCCAAGAGAGCTCCTCCCGACCGCAATTGTCCCATCGGACCTTGACCATCCGGATCTCCTTGTTACGGAGTCTCTTAACCTCAAAGTCTTCAATACGAACGGGCTTGACCCTAGTCGTCAACCCTTCGTCCACCGAAACTTGATCAACTGCGATCACCTGCAAAGGCTCTTGCACCGCCTTTCGCAATACAGAAATGTGGAATACATCATGTAGTCCACTCAAATCCACCGATAGCCTCAAATGATAAGCCACTTCACCAACCCGCTCCAGAATCTCAAAGGGTCAAAGGTATCTTAGGCTCAGCTTCTTCAAGCGTCTCACCCGCGAAACACCCTTGAATGACTTTCCTTTCAAGTACACCCAATCGCCGACCGCGAACTCCACGTTCTGGTTCTTGGCATTATAGTACTTAGCCTGCCTGTCTTGAGCGATCAGCAAACGCTCTCTAATGATCTGCACCAAAGAAGTAGCTCTCTCCACCTCCTACTTCTTGTACAACCTTGCCTCACCTGTTTCTAGCCACGATAACTACGCGCGACACTTCCTACCATACAGGGCCTCAAAGGGCGCCATTTGAATACTCGCCTGGTATCTGTTGTTGTACGCAAACGCCACCAAATATAGGTGGTCTTCCCAGTGCTTCCCAAAGTCTAGAACACACATGCGAAGCATGTCCTCCAACGTCCTGTTGACCCTCTCGGTCTGCCTATCCATCTGCGGATGGAAGGCTGTGCTGAACTTAAATTTAGTCCCCAGCATCTGTTGCACCAACCTCCAATCATTGGACGTAAAATGCCCATCGCGATCACTCACGATGCTGCGGGGCACACCGTGCAGTCTGACTATATTATCCACATATAGCTTCGCCAGTCTCTCCACCGAGTCATCCTTCCTATGCGGAATAAAGTGCGACACCTTTGTTAACCGGTCTACAATTACCCAGATGGCGTCGTTTCCTTTCTGCGACCTTGGCAAGTCATGCACAAAGTCCATCGATATGTCGTCGAACTTCCATTCCAGAATAGGCAAGGATTTTAAGAATCCTCCAGGATTTTGGCACTCCTCCTTTACCAAGGTGCACGTTTGACACTTAGCCACAAACAGTGCCACGTATTTCTTGAGCCCTGGCCACCAAAACAGCTTCTTTAGGTCCCGATACATCTTCGTGCTCCCTGGGTGGATTAAGTACTTGGTATTATGAGCCTCGTACATCAACTCCGCCCGTAGATTTCCCCTGCTTGGGATGCACAAACGATGGTCCTTCCTTAACATCCCATCCTCAACTGAAAACTAGGAATTTGACCCATCCAACACTGCATCCATAAGCTCCTTCATGCTACCATCCAACTCCAATGCCTGCCGAACGCGATCAGCCAGGTCAACTGAACTTCCGTCCAGTTCAACAATGCTTTGGCGCTTGTCTTCTTGTCCATTCAATAGATCTTCAACGCCTCCAACTCCCGTACTAGCCTCTCATCATAAACCGACAACCAGTTGGCTTGGGCGGTGTCGAAGTATGAGACCGGGCGGTCTGGCGGTTTGAGCCTGGCGGGTTGTAGACCGGGCGGTCTGGCGGTTTGTGTCCGGCGGGTTGATATCCAGACTATTGCTGTGGTGTCTAGCAGTCTGACGGTACATCTCCGGCGGCTTGGAAACCGGGCGGTCTAACAGTCTCCAACCGCATCTCTTTCCTACTTCTGGTATTGCCGGGCGGTTAGAATATTGTCTAACCGCGCAGCTTGTTCCGGTCTGTTGTTCTAGCCGCTCGGAACTGTTGTATAGCTTTAGTCCCATATTGTTAGTTTGTATTCTATCCTCTCTCCTCCATTCTATAAAAGGGAGGCCATACCTTTGTAAATGATATCTTTTTGGATAATAAAAATTTCTATTATTCAAAGTTCTGGCTTGTTTTCTAGTCGTTTGTTCGCTACTCTAGTCGTTTGCTCGCTCTTTTAACATGGTATCAGAGGACTCGATCTTTTCCTGCTGATTCTCTACGCCCTGTCCGCGCGGTTTGTCCCTTCTTCTCGCGACTTGTTCTCGCGGCTTGTCTCTTCCGCCTGCTTGTGCCCTGTTCTGCCTGTCGGTCACAACGACCTGTTACTTTGATCGCTGCGACCTGCTGCCTTGTTTGTTCCTCCCTTCTGTTCGCGCAGACTATCTTCTAGCCGTTCGACTTCTTTCCCTACTTGGATCTGCGGCTTGGTCGTGGCTTCTCTGGCCGCTGGTGTCTAACATCGTGACCGCCGCAGCCCCTCTTCTTCCTATCCGCGCGGCTTGTCTTTTAACCGTGCGGCTTCTCACTGTTTTCTATCCGCGCGACTTGTCTTTTAACCGCGCGGCTTCTCGTTGTTTTCTCCTATGGCTCTTTCCGAAACCTCCACTACCACTACTCCTATCGCCACTCCAGCTCCGCATCCTACTTCCTCTGGCAACCTTGGCACGGTTTCTAAACTTGTTGGCTCCAACTATCCGGATTGGAGTGTTTCTTTCACCTTTTTTCTTCGCTCTCAGCGCAAACGTCATCATCTCACCGATGACCCTCCTCCTCTAGACTCTGCTGAATTTGATGACTGGGATGCCAGTGATGCGCTTGTCCGCACATGGTTGGCTAACAGCCTCTCTGATGAATGTCTTCCTGTCATACGCCATGATGAGACGGTTAAGACCACGTGGCTTCACCTTGCTGCTCTCTACTTGAAGGAGGCTCAGACATCCCGCATTTATACTCTCTATGCGGATCTCTTCGCTCGCCCTTCTATGTCTCCTGCTGCGGCTTATCAGCAAGTTCAGGCTCTTGGAGCTGAAATCCTCCAGAATCGCCCTTTCTCCGCGGACTTGGCCGAGCAGCACAAACACTTCCAGGAACTCCTGGTTGTTTGTTATCTTCTACGACTCCTTGAGTCATTTGATATGATCCGCCAGCAGATCTTGGGCGAAGCAGACTCTCCCACCTTGGATGCCACCGCAGCTCGCATCACCGCTGTCACTTCCCTGCTCCAATGTCCTCTGTTGTCCTCCCCTCCTCCACAGGACTCCTATGCTCACCAGGCTCAGCGGGGTGGCAATAGTGGCCGCAGCCAGTCTGGCACGCGCAGTCCGTCAAGGTTTCTCTGCTCTCGCTGTGGTCGTACCGGCCACTCTGTTGACCGCTGCTGGCAGAAACATCCTCATCTTCGTCCTTCCGGTGAGACTTCTTCCTCAACCTCCGCCTCCTCTCAACCATCTACTTCTGTGGCCACGAACTCAGGTAGTGCACACGTCGTTACCCAAGGTAAATGGATGATTGACTCTGGTGATACAAATCACATGACCGGAAACCCTCATTGCTTCTCTCTCCTAGAGACGCATGATCGGTTACCCCCGGTTCTTGTTGCGGATGGTTCCCCTTCCCGGTTCACGGGACGGGCATGGTTTAAGTCACTCCGTCGCTTCGCTTAGTGGACACTCTCTATGTCCCAAAGTTCCCTTGCAATTTGCTCTCGGTTACTACTTTATGAAAGCAACTTCAGTGCTCTGTATTATTTACTCCTACTTCTTGTTATTTTCAGGACCCGAGGACCCAACGGACGATTGCTACTGGGACTGAGAGTGGCGGCCTCTACTTCCTCGACAATATTTCCGCTCTGTCCGCCTTCTCTTCCATGTCTACTGATCTGCTTCAATGGCATCTTCGCCTTGGACATCCTCCTCCTCGGATTCTTCGTCAGCTTCTTCCCCACTTACCTCAGACCAGTCCTCCGCTCAACTGTGATGCGTGTCAGCTTGGCAAACATCATCGCTCCTCCTTCCCGCCGAAGCAAGGTCGTGGTTCCTCCCGCCCTTTTGATCTCATTCATTCTGATGTCTGGGGTCCTGCTCCTACTCTCACCGTTGGTCGGGGTAGTTCTTACTTTGTAACCTTTATTGATGATTTCTCTAGATGTACTTGGGTATATCTTTTAAAAGATCGCTCTGAACTATTATCTGTATGGCAATCTTTTTACTATATGATTCAAACTCAGTTTTCTTTATCTATTAAAGTGCTACGCTCTGATAATGCAAAAGAATATCTCAGTCATGAGTTTTCCTCTTTTTGTATGCAACATGTTCTTATTCATCAGACCAGCTGTGTTTACACCTCCCAACAAAATGGGGTGGCGGAGCGTAAAAACCGTCACCTCCTTGATATTGCTTGCACTCTAATGACGTAGATGCAGGTGCCTCGCTCCTATTGGGGCTATGCTGTTCTTCTTGCCTGCTATCTCATCAATCGCATTCCCTCTTCGGTTCTCCACGGCAAGACCCCCTTCTCCATTCTCTACCCGGGCAAGGAACCCTTTCCTCTTCCTCTCCGTATCTTTGGGTGTACGGCCTTTGTGCATGCTCCATCTGCTACTCGTGACAAGCTTTCCCCCCGTTCCACAAAATGTGTCTTTTTGGGATATTCGACCACTCAAAAAGGCTATTGTTGTTTTGACCCCGTTCTGCGCAAACAGTTTGTTTCCGCGGACGTCACCTTCTTCGAAAATGCGTCCTACTTTTCTTCTCCATCCCCGCTTCCTCCCGCGGTCTCTTACTCTCCACCATCTCTTAGTGATCCTTCCACACAGATCGACGTATCCCCTCCTATATCATCTCCTCCTCCATCTCGTTCTCTCTTTATTATACCCCACCTTCTTCTCCGCATCCGTCTCTCTCTAGTCCCGGGCCTGCTTTCTCCGCCACGGACGCTCCGGTCCCTGAGGCACAAGATGACCTGGATCTTCCCATTGCTCTTCGCAAAGGGGTGCGGGCGTGTACCCAACACCTGCTTGCGGCTGTTGTTTCCTATGATCGGCTTACTCCCTCTCGCAGGTGCTTTGCTTTGGCTATCTCGGCTACTACAACTCCCCGCACTTACCAAGAGGCTCTTGTTACTCCTCATTGGAAATCTGCCATGGATGAGGAAATCGCCACTCTTAATGAAAGGGGTACCTGGACCCTTGTTCCTCCTCCGATTGGTACTGATGTGGTTGGCTGCCGCTGGGTGTTCGTTGTGAAGTTTCGCCCCGACGGTACTGTGGATCGTTACAAAGCCCGGCTGGTGGTCAAAGGCTTTACTCAGACTTATGGAGTTGACTACTTTGATACTTTCTCCCCGGTTGCTCGCCTCAGCACCATCCGGGTTCTTCTTTCAGTGGCCGTAAACAGGAAGTGGGCTATTTCCCAACTTGATGTCAAGAATGCTTTTCTGTATGGGGATCTTCAAGAGGATAACTATATGGAGCAACCTCCTGGGTATGTTGCTCAGGTGGAGACACGAGTATGCCAGTTGAAGAAGGCCATCTACGGCCTAAAGCATAGCCCTCGGGCATGGTTCGACAAGTTTAGTGGCATTGTGGCTGCCATTGGCTTTACAAGAAGTTCAGCCGATCACTCATTGTTTATTCGCAAAACCGCATCGGGCCTTGTGGTTTTGGCGGTGTATGTGGATGATATTCTTCTTACCAGTGATGACCAGGCTGGGGTGGACTTGACAAAGAAACACCTCCGTCAACACTTAGTCACGAAGGATATGGGCTCCCCGAAATATTTTTTGGAGATAGAAATCTCTCGGAAGCCTGACTCATTGGTTCTCTCCCAACAGAAGTATGCTCTTGATCTTCTACAAGAGGCAGGATTGACCGGTGCCAAACCGGCCAGGTATCCCATGGCCACTAGAGAGGACAAAACCTGGACAGATGACTCACCTCTTATATCCGATGCCACCAGGTATAGACGTCTGGTGGGCAAACTCATTTATCTCACGGTGACCAGACCCGACATCGCCTATATTGTAGGAAAGGTCAATCAGTTCATGCAAGCTCCTAGGGAATGTCATCTTCAGTCTGCCTTGAAGATACTAGAGTATGTCAAAGAAGCACCAAGAAAAGGGCTACTCTTTCAGAAGCGTGGTCATCTGAGAGTTGAAGCCTACTCAGACTCAAGCTATGAGGATGATAAAGGTGACCGTAAATCTACGTCGGGTTTTTGCACATTTATTGGAGGTAATCTTGTGAGCTGGAAGAGCAAGAAGCAGTCTGTTATCTCAAGGTCCAGTGCAGAAGCCGAATACCGGAGTATGGCGTCAACCACGTGTGAGTTAAAATGGTTGCGGGCTCTCATGCTTGACCTAGGAGAGGTCTACGACTATCCTCTGCCTATGTTCTGTGACAACAAGGCCGCTATATACATATCCAAAAATCCGGTCTTCCATGAGAGAACGAAACATATAGAGGTCGACTGCCATTTCATCCGAGAAGAGGTCTTGAAGAGACAGATTTGCACTCCGTTCGTCACCTCTGACAAAGAGTTGGCCGATATCTTCACCAAGCCGGTTTCTACTTCCTTCTTCCATATCTGTGACAACCTGGGCATGATTGATATCTATGCTCCAGCTTGAGGGGGAGTGTCGAAGTATGAGACCGGGCGGTCTGGCGGTTTGAGCCTGGCGGGTTGTAGACCGGGCGGTCTGGCGGTTTGTGTCCGGCGGGTTGATATCCAGACTGTTGCTGTGGTGTCTAGCGGTCTGACGGTACATCTCCGGCGGCTTGGAAACCGGGCGGTCTAACGGTCTCCAACCGCATCTCTCTCCTACTTCTGGTATTGCCGGGCGGTTAGAATATTGTCTAACCGCGCGGCTTGTTCCGGTCTGTTGTTCTAGCCGCTCGGAACTGTTGAATAACTTTAGTCCCATATTGTTAGTTTGTATTCTATCCTCTCTCCTCCACTCTATAAAAGGGAGGCCATACCTTTGTAAATGATATCTTTTTGGATAATAAAAATTTCAATTATTCAAAGTTCTGGCTTGTTTTCTAGTCGTTTGTTCGCTACTCTAGTCGTTTGCTCGCTCTTTTAACAGGAGGGAGCCCTACGACTCAACGCATCCGCAACTGTATTGCCCTTCTCGGGTACATAATGAATCTTGAATGTGTAGTTCCTTAGGAACTCCATCCATCTACGCTGCCATATGTTGAGATCCTTCTGATCCAACAGGTACTTCAGGCTCTTGTTGTCGGTATAGATATCGACCTTTACGCCGTACAAGTAGTGTCTCCACAGCTTAAGCGCAAATATCACGGCTGCCAACTCCAAGTCGTGGACCGGATAATTCCTTCCGTGCACTTTTAGCTGACGCGATCTGTAACGCCCCTGATTTTTCTGCGATTATTTTTATTCTCGTTTGGCATTACGATGACGCATTTCCGTGGCTTGTGCCATTTGTGGAGTGTGGTTTAGCTCCTTAGAACTGAGTGCCCTATTCTGTAGCCTGTTGGCAAGATCTCCCTAGCAAGCCGAGTCGTTTTGGGTGACCCGGTGTGGCCTCTCGGGGGGATGTTTGTGTTTGGATTTATTTGGGTATAACTCGAGTTCTGTTCATCGAAAGTTAATTTCGACTTCGCCGTTGTGTTCGTAGCGTGGGTATTTAGCTACAGTGCGAATTTCGTCGAATTCCGAGGTGATTCGGTTTTCGCGTCGTTTTGGTGTGTTAATAGTATATGTATTTTATTAATTTGTATAAGTTTGTCTTGAACCAGCGGTTAAGGGCTGAAGCGTTGTTTCTTGTGGCTGAAATATTCAGCAATTAATTCCTGCTTAGGTGGCAGCTTTGTATTGGCTTGTCTTTTTGAATTCTCATAATTTAATTAAGAGAATAGGCGGCTCTTGTTCGGTTTTGCTGAACCGACGTGTCAAGCTTTAGTATAAAAGCTTTGTTTAGAAGTGGCAGCCCACTTCTTTTCCTCTTCTTCTTCCAGAGAGAGAAACCGTTGCCTGCTTTGTTCGGGAAAACAGAGGAGAAAATCGTCGTTCCTGCTCTCCTTCGGACGGTGACTCCGGGCTCGTTCGTGGACGGATTTCGATTCCGAAAGTGGCGTTGTCTTGCTCTCTCTTAGATCTTCATTTTGATGGTAAGATATTCGTTTTTCGTGGAATTTTGGTGAGATTGGGATTTTGGTTTTGAGGATTTTCCGCCATTAATGTTAGGGAGAATGTTTTAGGTGCTGCTGCTGTTAGTGCCAAGCAAAGGAGAGGGAAAGCCGTCCAAGCTTCGCCGGAAATCGAGGCAAGTGGTGTTCTTGCCCTTGCCATTCTCTTGTTCTCTCGTATTATTGAAAATCCTGGTTAGCCCTAGGGTAGAGGCCATGTTGATCTTGTATCTTGCTGAATTTTTAGGGCTTAGTTTCTCCTATTGAGCCCCCTTCTTTGTGTTGTTGGGGCCCAACCCGCCGGCATAATGCCGCCGATTTAATTCCAGATTGCTGTCTGGTTGGTGGCTTGCAGGTGAAGCCGAGAGAGAGAGAGAGAAGGGGGTGCCTGCTGTGTTTTTTTGGAAGAGCCAAGTTTGGGCTCTCGGGTTGGCGTTGAGTGTTGTGCACACACTCAAAGCCTTCCCGGGATTGGCGTTGAGTGTGGTGCACACACTCAAAGCCTTTGCGGGTTTGGCGTTGAGTGTGGTGCACACACTCAATGCCACAGCTGGTCAGTTGTTAGTTTTTTTTGGCTAAGTACTGGGGCGTTGAGTGAGGTGAACTCACTCAACGCCGTAGCCCCTGCTAATGGCTAAGTACTTTGGCATTGAGTGAGTCGACCTCACTCAACGCCATTTCCGTTTTGGCGTTGAGTGAGGCAAGCTCACTCAACGCCACAGTTTTCCTGTGAAGCCAAGTGTTTTGGCGTTGAGTGAGTCGACCTCACTCAACGCCATTGCCTCTGTGCAGCCAAGTACTTTGGCGTTGAGTGAGGTGTCCTCACTCAACGCCATAGCCTTTTCTGAGGCTAAGTACTTTGGCGTTGAGTGAGTTGACCTCACTCAACGCCATTTCTAGTTTGGCATTGAGTGAGGTCAGCTCACTCAACGCCGCAGGTTTTCCTCGTGGCGGCTAAGTGCCAGGGCGTTGAGTGAGTGAACCTCACTCAACGCCATTGCTGTTTTGGCGTTGAGTGAGGTGGACTCACTCAACGTCGTAGTTCTCTTTTGCGGCTAAGTGTAAGGGCGTTGAGTGAGTGAGCTTCACTCAACGCCATTGCTGTTTTGGCGTTGAGTGAGGCCAGCTCACTCAACGCCACTTTCTCTATTTTTGGCTAAGTACCAGGGCGTTGAGTGAGTGTACCTCACTCAACACCATGGCTATTTTGGCGTTGAGTGAGGTTGGCTCACTCAACGCCAGAGTTATTCTTGCAGGAGGCGTTGAGTGAGTGAGCTTCACTCAATGCCATGCTTGTTTTGGCGCTGAGTGAGGCT
The DNA here is from genome assembly GCA_039513925.1 of Platanthera zijinensis. NCBI lineage: Eukaryota > Viridiplantae > Streptophyta > Magnoliopsida > Asparagales > Orchidaceae > Platanthera > Platanthera zijinensis. Next base: position 20,151,211 of record CM077086.1, on the reverse strand, counting down.
AGCTCACTCAACGCCAAGGTCTGGTTAGGCGTTGAGTGGGTCCCACTCAACGCCAAGCCATGTTGAGTTATTTCAACACTTTCCCTTACCTTGATTCTCGTTCCTGAGTGAATTTCTTGATTTGATTTCTTTTTGTAATTTCCTTGTCGGCCATGTTTCTCTTTCCTAATGGCCGAATCGTGGGTCGTGGTTAGTAGTGGTGGGTTGAAGCTCTTCATGGGGGAGGTGTTGTGCAATTTAGCCAAGGCCACCCTTATTCTTCTATCTTGCTCCAAGTACGGGCTGGGCAAGGGGGTGGAATGTCCCTTGTGCTTTCACATGTATACCCTTGAGCTTGTTGGCGTGGAAATGGTGGTTGAGGGACTGAGTTTGCCTCCAACCCAGATCCATGCTGTTTGTTTTTACTACTACCATTTCCCACAGCTTAGGATATTAGAAGTTTCTTCCTTGGTAGATTGCAGCACTTTGGGCTCTTGGTAGCCTAATAGGCCCTGCAGGATGTAGTTCCTGGACAGGGTGGTTGTTGTTTCCTTGCACGTAGTGCTTTTCTTGTTGTCCTACTTTGGACAGTTGTGATTTTTTCTTCTACATGTTGTTCTTCTTTCTTTCACTTTTTCCCCCTTGGTTGACTCTTTCATGCAGTTTTTACCTTGTTTTGCTTGCTGAGGTATTCTGTTTTCTTTTGGAATGCCTCAGGTTCTGAGCTGTAGCCAGTTTGGTGGCTAGGTTGCGGTGGTGTTGCTGGTGGTCTCTGGGACTTTGGAGATCCGGTTGCTTTGTTAGTGAGGTAGTTTTCCTGTACTTTCCTTACAGACATACATGTTTGTCAGTGGGTTCGTGTCAGGTTGTTGGCGCCCACTGGTAGTTTTTACCTTTGTACTAGATATATTACTTCTACTGCTACCTTTTTCTGGAGATAGTCTACTTGCTCTGGGGAGGTTTTATGTTAGGTTGCTAGTTATTTTTAAACTACAACTATTATTATAAAAAAGGCTCATGATCAGCATGTTTTATAAAACTAAATCACTATTTTCCAATCACGTACAAGACTGTTTTCTTATACATTATATAAATTAAATATAGGGTCTTGCATAGCATAAGTGGTTCTCTTGGGACCCTTAAGCGCTCCTTAGGATGATAAACCTGAATAAAGTATTTTTCCGCAGCGTATATGTAGTTTTAAACTGTGGACTAGATGATCCACCGAGCCGAGGGATACGGCCTCTAAAATATAACTGATTTTCTAATCATTAAACTCATGAATTTCTTCTATTAAGTAAGTAGATGGTTTTTCCTGATCGTCAGCAGTTATCCCCTGCTCGACGTGGCATCATGACGCGTGTTTTCTCATACTCTGATAATTTCTAAATTCGGAGAAAATACGGGTTGTGACACGATCCATATGCTATCACACTCCCATGCTGCAGCAGCACGCAGCCCAAACCATTACCTGAGGCATCACTATAGATTTCGAAGCCCTCGGTCCCACTTGACGAACTTAACACTGGCGTCGTGGTCAACCGTCCCTTCAGCTCCTCAAATGCTTGCACACACTCTTGCATCCACAAGAACTTCTGATCCTTTCTTGTCAACTTCGTGAGAGGTAACGCTATCCGCGAGAAGTTCTTTACAAAGCGCCTGTAATAACTGGCAAGCCCGAGGAAACTACGGACTTCCGTTACAGAAGATAACACAGGCCACTCCCGTATCGCAACAATCTTCGCCGGATTCACCGCTATACCTTCCCCACTGATAATATGACCAAGGAATGCTACTGAGGGTAGCCAGAACTTGCATTTGGAGAATTTTGCATAGAGTTCATTCCTTCTCAGCGTATCCAAGACGAGATGCAGATGCTTGAAGTGATCTTCTTCGCACTGCGAGTACACCAATATATCGTCAAGAAAGACGATCACAAAGTGGTCTAGGTACTCTCGGAACTTCCTATTCATCAGATCCATAAACACTGATGGTGCATTCGTCAGCCCAAACGGCATGACCGTGAACTCGAAATGCCCATACCTCGTGCTGAATGCCATTTTTGGGATATCGCACTCCCTTATTTTCAGCTGATAATACCCAGACTTCAGGTCCAACTTCGAATACACCGACGATCCGACTAACTGATCGAAAAGATCATCAATCCTTGAGATCAGGTATTTATTCTTCTCTGTTAGCTTATTCAACTACCTGTGGTCAATACACAGCCGCAAACTCCCATCCTTCTTCTTAACAAAGAGGACAGGTGCGCTCCAAGGCGATGAGCTTGGACGCACATACCCTTGCTCCATCAACTCCTCCAGTTGAACCTTCAACTTCGCCATCTCCTTAGGCGCCAACCTATAAGGAGAACGTGACACAGGTTTGGCACCTGACACGAGCTCGATCGTGAAGTCGATCTCTCGCTGCGGTGGGGCTCCAAGAAGATTATTCGGGAATACATCGGGGTATTCACAAACCACGGGAATACTATCCAAAGTGGACTTTGGCTCTACAGCCCCCACTAACGCGAAGAACAGCTCTGCGCCAGCACGAACTGCCTTTACCACCTGAAGAGCAGACATCAGCGTCTTGCTCGACCCCTTCAGTCCCGTGAATGTTGTCTCCCGCCCAACACCTAGCTTGACCTCCTTACGGTTGCAATCAATATAAGCCTTCTACTCCGAAAGCCAATCCATACCAAAGATAACGTTGAACTCTACTAGCGGCAGCAATGACGCTAGCAAGTCGAATTCTTGGCTTCCAATATGAACCTTTACGGCGCATACCCTTTCCGCACGCATCGAACACCTACTCGGCAGCAGCACATCCAGTTTGTCCTTCGCCATCGAAGAAGGGACTCCGATGCGCGATATGAAACTTTCGGACAAAAAGGAGTGTGAATCTCCCGTATCGAATAGTGCTCGTGCCGGACTATCGCCGATTAGAATAAAGCCTATACAAACAGTATTAAGCTAACAAGCACTAGGTAACAGTATTTAAAGCTAACTTGCTATAAATTAAACCGTACCTGTCACCAAGTCGGCCTGCTTGATGGCCTCATGCTGACCCAAATTGTAGACTCAAGATTGAGTCGGAGCATAGTGGGATGCGGTTGACTCCACTGCCTTGCCCTTTTCTTCATACATGGCTCCTTGCTTTCTATCGGACTTCGGACGTCCGCTCCAGCAATCGCGGGCAAAGTGCCCCGTCTTTCCGCAACTAAAACAAGCGCCCGGGGTTCGCTTAGTAGTTGCCCCCGAGGCCCCTAAAGAAGGGCCTGGACCCGACGTCCTAGCCTTCTTATTCCATCTTCGAAAGCCAGACTTTGAAGTCGACAACTTAAACTCCAGTTTCTTGCCACTGGATTCTTTATTCGCTTGCACGTTCTTCATGTCCTTTTCAAAGGACCGGGCCGTGTTGACCAAGGTTAGGAAACCCTGCGCCATAGGACCCAACAGTAACAACCTCAGATCATCTCTTAACTCTTCATAGAAGCGGTTCGTCTTTCGCTCCTCATCGTCAAAGGTAGCGCTTGCGTATCTTCCCAAATGAGTGAACTCGTGGAGATACTCGTACACGGTGCTATCTCCTTGCACAAACTTTTGAAACTCGTTTTACAATGCGATCCTCTGCGCTGCGGGGAGATATCGAGCCATAAACAACCTCGAAAATTCCTCCATAGAGACATCAGCCAACTGCCTTCCCCTTAGGCGGTGTAGCTCCAGGCCTTCCCACCATAGCCTTGCGTCTCCGTCCAGCAAGAACGTCGCAATCGCGGTCTTCTGCCACTCTTCGGTTTCCGTTGCTGTCAGCACTCTCTTGACTCTTGATAGCCAATCCTATGCCTGAGTCGGGGTTCCCGTTCCTGAGAACACCGGCGGATGGAAACCCATCACATGCTTAAGTTGTTTCTCAGTTGCTCTCCGAGGCAACTCCGGCTCCACCACCACCTGTTCCATCCTCCTAGGCTCTGCCGCTTGGAGAGGTACTTGCTCCATAGTAGGAGCAGGCTGCTGCACCTGCCTTGCAGGCTGCGCATTGATCATTGCAAAAATAGCTTCTGCCACCAATCTAATGGTCTCGACTGAATGAGGTGTTGCAGGCGCATCATTTGGTGCGCTGCTTGCCTCAGAACCTGGCCGTTCCGACGGTCCAGCACCACTCCTGGTCACCTATAATCGTGCAAAACACCGATAAGCGACCAAAAAATATTGCAAACAGTAATTATAGGAACACGCAAGTTCCTTAAACATGTGTATTTTCATTCCTAAGTTGACATTCATGGGTTCTTTTCATGTTATAACAATGACACACACACACATGTGCTCACCTCCCCTTAGAGTGAATTCACCCACGAATTCATTTAAGCCTGACTGAAACCGGTAGTCTGATACAAAATTATAACACCCCCTATCCGTCACATAGCATATAGCAGTAGGTCCTGTTGATGCGCGAAATGCGACACCGACCAGTTAACGGGTGTTCGATCTCACAAGCTAAGGATGAGGGAAGAAGGGTTGCGGAGATAGAGGAGAAGCTTGCTTGAGCAGAGGAGGGAGCTTGATCAGGTACTGTCGAGCAGACAGCTACTTGAATGGTTAGCTTTGCAGGTTGATGCCGAGAGAGGAGAGAAGAAGAGAGGAGGCCGCTAGCAGCGGCAACAGCAGACTTCGCCCGCCGCGGCTTGAATGCCACTCTTGCGACGGGCTTTTCCTTTATTCAAGAAGAGTTACAACTTGCTATTGCACCATTACACATAAGAGCGGTAAAGGGTACAATGTGGGAAGCTGGCGGCTGAATAAGGAGATGCCAGAGACTAAGTAAAAGAGGCTGCAGGGAACTGGAAATCGGAGGCTACGGAGGCTGCGCAAGCTGCCAGATGAGGGCAGAAAAAACTAAGTCCACAGCTTTGACGACCTGGGCGGACTGAGGATTTGGAGGCCGCAGACCTTGCCTGATCAACCTTGACGGACTGAGAAAACCGAGTCCGCAGCCTTTGATCAAGGTTGCAGTTCTCCTCCCGCCGATCCCGAATGAGAAGTCTTGGGGGGTATTTATAGGCCCGGGGAGAATCTTTGAAGCGGGGCCCAGTGACGTCATCCTTGACAACCTCGGCGACCTGAGCAACCTGACTGAGCAACCTGAGGAGCAGGCAACTCTGGGCTGATTGGGGGGACTCCAGGAGGAGTTCTCCCTTGCCGGAGCGGAGGCCGCCCCCTAGCGGGCGGCCTGGGCGGACTCCGGGGGGAGTCCGCCCGGCAGGCGAGGCTGCCCCCTAGCGGGCGGCCTGGGCGGACTCGGGGGAGTCCGCCCGGCAGGCGAGGCCGCCCCCTAGCGGGCGGCCTGGGCGGACTCGGGGGAGTCCGCCCGGCAGGCGAGGCCGCCCCCTAGCGGGCGGCCTGGGCGGACTCGGGGGAGTCCGCCCGGCGCGGCGAGGCCGCCCCCTAGCGGGCGGCCTGGGCGGACTCGGGGGAGTCCGCCCGGCGCGGCGAGGCCGCCCCCTAGCGGGCGGCCTGGGCAGACTCGGGGGAGTCCGCCCGGCGCGGCGAGGCCGCCCCCTAGCGGGCGGCCTGGGCGGACTCGGGGGAGTCCGCCCGGCGCGGCGAGGCCGCCCCCTAGCGGGCGGCCTGGGCGGAATCGGGGGAGTCCGCCCGGCAGGCGAGGCCGCCCCCTAGCGAGCGGCCTGGGCGGACCCGGGGGAGTCCGCCCGGCAGGCGAGGCCGCCCCCTGGCGGGCAGCCTGGGCGGATTCAAGGGGGAGTCCGCCCGGCAGGCGAGGCCGCCCCCTGGCGGGCGGCCTGGGCGGATTCCAGGGGGAATCCGCCCGGCCCGGGGAGGCCGCCCCTAGCGGGCGGCCTGGGCGGATTCCAGGGGGAATCCGCCCGGGCATCGGAGGCCGCCCTTGGCGGGCGGCCCATGGAGGCCAGCGGAGGCCGCCCCTAGCGGGCGGCTGGCGGAGCATCCAACCTTGGGCGATTTTGGACCCGACAGTCCGTCTTGCGCGGACACGGCGGACATCAGGGGTAACCTGCTCCTTGCGGATGGGAACCTGTAAGAGAAAAAGCAGAAACAATAGGCATATTGAAGAGGATTGCCGATTTTGGGGTTAACAAAATCCCCGCACTTTTTCAAGTTCCGCAGGGAACTTCGAAAAAGTAGGAGACCCACGAAAATCATGATCCTCCCCTTGAGAAACAGGAAAGAAACAATTTAGAGATCAGGAGAGATAGAACCTGATGCCCCTGAAAGATCTGTCAGTGCCCATATTTTACCTGCGAAGAAAAGTTAATACAGGTAAAAGGAGGTACATCTTGTGTATACCTGAGTTGAAAAGAACTTGCTGGTATCTGTTGATCTCTGAGAGGAACTTGCCACTGTCTGCTAGTCTCTGCAAAAGGAGAGTAAGCAAGCAGGTAGAAGAAGCAAATAAGCTGCAAGTACCTGAGAGGAACTTGCCACTATCTGCTAGTCTCTGCAAAAGGAGAGTAAGCAAGCAGGTAGAAGAAGAAAATAAGCTGCAAGTACCTGAGAGGAACTTGCCACTATCTGCTAGTCTCTGCAAAAGGAGAGTAAGCAAGCAGGTAGAAGAAAAAAATAAGCTGCAAGTACCTGAGAGGAACTTGCCACTATCTGCTAGTCTCTGCAAAAGGAGAGTAAGCAACAGATATGATAAGAGAGCAAGGTGCAAGTACCTGACATACTCTGCTATCAATTGAATAATGATTAAACAGTGATGATGATTGTCTCGCGTGATCAAGGTATATTGTCAATCATAATAACTCAGATCCGCAAGATAAGAAAATCCGAAATTAGATTCACGATGGCACGGCTTGTCAATCAGGAAGTTCCATATGCCTTAAATGATGTATGATTAACATTTGATAGGAGAACTTGTTGATCATCATCTGATAAGGGCTTATGCAGGCAGTGCATATAAGAGGAGCATAAGCCAAGAGAGATGCTGCAGATCTTTAGAGTAGGTTGAATTCAACCTGCTAACCTGTAAGAAGGTAAAGGAAGGGAGAGAAAAAGAGGCTACTCCCGAGGATGAACTAAAAGGTTGAATGCTGCCACAGGTGTTCCCCGTGGGCATTATGCATCACTTGCCAAAGTCATCCTGGGTGTAGTCCTAATCAAAGCGGGCTGGCCGCGCATCCTTTAGAAGGGCACAAATAAACAAGAAATAACCCTAAGAAGGATCGACAGATGCACTGCTCTCTTGCCTCGGGTTACAAGCATCGCTGATCAATTAGACTAGTTGCGCCAAGTGGCCTATTGCTTGTCTGCGGATTGATCAGCGGAGTTGTGAGTCCCGCGGAGGCACGGATCGAGAGTACCATAGAGTGTTCGGCCGTCACAGTTGTGAGATGATCGAGGAGACAAGGCTACACTTGATCGCCATTGCTTGTCAAGCAAAGATCATCGTAACTGTAACGTATCCCTAGCGGAGCACGATAGAACTATCACAGGAGGCCTCCCCTAGGCACTCACACTGCTCTAGACATCGGCCGGGATCCAAAGCCCCGTCATCCTCCGCACGAGAGTTGAACGGCCCCCACTACACATATGAGAAAACTCCTCATCATATGTGGTCATTGTGGTTTTACGCCTGAGGACAATCTCGAGGGGGCACTGAGCAAGACTTGGCGATATCTCGGTGGTTCAGTGATCTCTTTGGCAAAGAGAAAAATATGGAGAAGAAGCAATCACAAAAAGGGAACTGTGTCAGTATGAGATCTCTGACGTAAGCTTTATTGAATGAAAAATGAAACACTTAGAAGTGCTGAAAAGTAAAATGTTTGAAGAGTAAAGTAAAGGCAATCAGTCACGATCGTGAGGGGCTTTGAGGAACTGCGATTGGTCATAGCTGATGACATAAGAACTGTGTCCTCTTTGCTTCAAAATAGCCTTCCAAGGGGACCTTCGTCAACGACATCGATGCACTCACTTGCAAAATTAATGGTCCCCAGACGGCCCTTGTCATGTATCTCTATGCACTCTGGCTGACCCTCAGCCACCTCCTTGCCATTGGAGGTGGAAGGTTTTGAAGAATCAATTTTCTTGACCAGGTCGTTGATCTTGCCCTTGATGAGCAATCTTTCAACCAATCGCCGAAGGGCCTTGCAATCTTCAGTTAAATGACCTTTCTCTTTGTGGAATTCACAGAACGGGTCTGAATTTCTTGATCTCTGATTTGCCGGCTGGTAAGGCCTTTTGGGATATGCCTTATCCTTCATGATTTGGCTAACTTCTTGCATGACCTCATCTAGCTCAAATTCTGGCAGATCACCTTCTTGCTGCTGATGAACTGCAGCTGTTAGCGGAGATGATGTTGATAATGGTAGCAGCCGCTCTTGGGTACGATCATGGCCTTGGAAGGGGTGTTGATGATGCTGAAATCTTCTTGCTTTCCTAGAGAGAGGTGGAAAGTCTTTCCGAGGAGACCTCGGAGGTTGCTTGTAAGAAGAAGAATTTTTCTCTGACACCAGCCTGGAGACGAAGTTGGGGTTGCTCTTTTCACCGCGAATATACGAGTTGGCTAAACCAATCAGCTCTTGATAAGTCCTGGGTGCTCGGACATTAGCTTCAAACTTTAGTGGACATTCACGCAGGCCGTGGATGAGAGCCACTCGGTACATTTCTCGATCAACGATCTCAATGTCCAAGATTTCTTTCTGAAAACGATCCACATAATGAGACCAAGTCTCGTTCTCTCGCTGCCTGATCTCAAAGAGGGCTTCTGGACCGCCCTTCCTCTTTGAAGAGGTAGAAAACCTGAGCAGGAACTCCCTTCGCAAATCAGTAAAGGAAGAGATTGACTGAGATCGCAGTCCATAGAACCAGTCTCTCACTTGACCATCAAAGGTCGTTACGAGGAGCTTGCTCTTGGTAGCATCGGAGAGGGTCTTGAGAGCAACGGCTGATTCAAAGGCTTGAAGATGCTTGACAGGATCAGTCTCCCCAGTGTAAATGGGCAACCGCGGCTCTCGGAAGTTGACTGGAGTTGGTTCATACCGAACACTCTCTGTAAACGGCGATGGCTCTTCTGGTTCTACTGCATAAGGAAAGTAAGGAGCATGAGCAGTAGTTGCAAAAGGAGCAGGAGGATAGGAGTAAAAGGTTGTTGCGGGAGGAGCAAAGGCAGGAGCTGAAGAGGAGGGGTGACTTCCCTGAAAGTTCAAAAATCTGGCTGGACTCCCCCGGGCAGCCTCCTGGAAGAAGTTTTGACGAGCTGCAAACTCATCATCTTGGGATCGCAAAGGAGCTGCAGGCCCCTGCGGAAAAGTTGGAGTATAAAGAGGAGGATAGACCGGCGGATAAGCCGGTGGATAAACTTGAGGAGTCTCTGATGTTGGTGCTGGATTGATTGGAGGAACTGGCGCTGCTGAAGATTGAGCGACCAATTGCTGAGTGAGAGCTGCTAGAGTACGGTTGATGGCTTGAAACTGTTGGGCAGTTTCTCTGCGAGATTGCTCTAAGGCCTCCCAAAGAGAATCATCACTGGGACTTGGAGAAAGACTCTCGGCTGGTTGATGGTCTGTCAGGAGTAACCACTGCTTTCACTGTCTAATCGAGATCTGAAGGTCGCGTGTTAACTGTTGATGCGCGAAATGCGACACCGACCAGTTAACGGGTGTTCGATCTCACAAGCTAAGGATGAGGGAAGAAGGGTTGCGGAGATAGAGGAGAAGCTTGCTTGAGCAGAGGAGGGAGCTTGATCAGGTACTGTCGAGCAGACAGCTACTTGAATGGTTAGCTTTGCAGGTTGATGCCGAGAGAGGAGAGAAGAAGAGAGGAGGCCGCTAGCAGCGGCAACAGCAGACTTCGCCCGCCGCGGCTTGAATGCCACTCTTGCGACGGGCTTTTCCTTTATTCAAGAAGAGTTACAACTTGCTATTGCACCATTACACATAAGAGCGGTAAAGGGTACAATGTGGGAAGCTGGCGGCTGAGGAAGGAGATGCCAGAGACTAAGTAAAAGAGGCTGCAGGGAACTGGAAATCGGAGGCTGCGGAGGCTGCGCAAGCTGCCAGATGAGGGCAGAAAAAACTAAGTCCACAGCTTTGACGACCTGGGCGGACTGAGGATTTGGAGGTCGTAGACCTTGCCTGATCAACCTTGACGGACTGAGAAAACCGAGTCCGCAGCCTTTGATCAAGGTTGCAGTTCTCCTCCCGCCGATCCCGAATGAGAAGTCTTGGGGGGTATTTATAGGCCCGGGGAGAATCTTTGAAGCGGGGCCCAGTGACGTCATCCTTGACGACCTCGGCGACCTGAGCAACCTGACTGAGCAACCTGAGGAGCAGGCAACTCTGGGCTGATTGGGGGGACTCCAGGAGGAGTTCTCCCTTGCCGGAGCGGAGGCCGCCCCCTAGCGGGCGGCCTGGGCGGACTCCGGGGGGAGTCCGCCCGGCAGGCGAGGCTGCCCCCTAGCGGGCGGCCTGGGCGGACTCGGGGGAGTCCACCCGGCAGGCGAGGCCGCCCCCTAGCGGGCGGCCTGGGCGGACTCGGGGGAGTCCGCCCGGCGCGGCGAGGCCGCCCCCTAGCGGGCGGCCTGGGCGGACTCGGGGGAGTCCGCCCGGCGCGGCGAGGCCGCCCCCTAGCGGGCGTCCTGGACGGACTCGGGGGAGTCCGCCCGGCGTGGCGAGGCCGCCCCCTAGCGGGCGGCCTGGGCGGACTCGGGGGAGTCCGCCCGGCGCGGCGAGGCCGCCCCCTAGCGGGCGGCCTGGGCGGACTCGGGGGAGTCCGCCCGGCAGGCGAGGCCGCCCCCTAGCGGGCGGCCTGGGCGGACTCGGGGGAGTCCGCCCGGCAGGCGAGGCCGCCCCCTGGCGGGCGGCCTGGGCGGATTCCAGGGGGAGTCCGCCCGGCAGGCGAGGCCGCCCCCTGGCGGGCGGCCTGGGCGGATTCCAGGGGGAATCCGACTGGCCCGGGGAGGCCGCCCCCTAGCGGGCGGCCTGGGCGGATTCCAGGGGGAATCCGCCCGGGCATCGGAGGCCGCCCTTGGCGGGCGGCCCATGGAGGACAGCGGAGGCCGCCCCTGGCGGGCGGCTGGCGGAGCATCCAACCTTGGGCGATTTTGGACCCGACAGTCCGTCTTGCGCAGACACGGCGGACATCAGGGGTAACCTGCTCCTTGCGGATGGGAACTTGTAAGAGAAAAAGCAGAAACAATAGGCATATTGAAGAGGATTGCCGATTTTGGGGTTAACAGGTCCGGTTGGGGCCCGAGGCCATATACTACGGACAGACCAGTTGGTTACTTATTGAAACCATTCAACCAATCACAACGTCCTACACAGAGAACCTAGCAGAAGCAAATTATTAAGTTGCAAGACAAAAGAACCCAGCCAAAGCATGAATGTCCACTACAAAAGTCTCATAGGAATGTACGATACACAAAAAATAACGGCCTTAAGGCCTTACAAAATTTTGCTTAAATAGAAGTGTTTTCCAAACCTCAGCACGCAGGCCGGTCACACATGAGTAAAAAGAAAACACTCAAAAATTCAGGCCTTCGAGGGCCGGCACAGCAACTTGGGCTTTAGCCCGCTATTTACCGCTCGGCTCCGCAGAACCTGCAAGCAACAATCCACCGCACGATGGTAAACAAAGGCAACGGTCAGCTATGCTGACCAAATTATAACGATTCTGCCCCCAAGCTCGGGGCGGCAAAGCTTCTTCCCTGCACTTGTTAGCCTAGCCAATCAAATAGAGAATAAGCATAACATCACAGGTGCGGGCTCAAACGGACACACACCCCGTGCTCTCAGGGCACTAACTCGGTGAACCCGGTCGTAACCGTGGTCTCACCACCATCCCTTGGATGACAAATCTCGTGAGCAATAAAGTCTTTCCAGTCTAAGCCTAAGACTCGCACGACCATGCCAATGGCCAGTCTCTTTTTCAGATGTCTGTCACCAAACTGCATAGCCCGGGTCTGCATCCACTTGCCCGTTGCTCACATCGCATAGTCATATTAAGAAGTACGCGCGGGCCAAGCTTCTCCCGGATCCTAAAGTTCGATCACACAAGCACATAACCCAGTTATGTTCATGGTTGGCTCCCCGATCACCAAGATGGCGGAAATGCATTTCCGCCCAGTTTTTCGGGTGCGTCTTAGGGTTACTCCCCAAGGCTCCCTACTGCAATCTACCCCGTATAAACCCGAAAACAACAAAGGGCACGGAGTCTTCTCCGGCTAAAATGCAATGCACATCACCGATCCAGACCAACTTGTCCGGGTAGGCTTCACACATCATGCTTATGTCCGTACTACGATTCCGGACTCTAACAAGGGGGACTTTACATATCTACCCCAAGGAATACCGCAATCTCGCCGCACACTCGCGAGAGAAGGGTTTTTCCCATGCAACGGAAGAAGAGCTTCACATGCTCGAGATGAAAATCGTTACCCTAGCGTTCTTCCGTGGCGCCATGGAAAACTATGCGGATGGAAAGCACCGCAATCTCTTTGCCTCTACGGATCCGAAGTCGGCTCGCGATTTTGAGCTCCAAAGCTTCGCCGGTGACTGGATCTAGCTCCTCCTCCTCCTCCTTGCTCTCCCTTCTCTCTAGATTTTAAAGAGAGATAACCCAAGTGAAAATAAGGGTTTTCCAACCCTATTCCCGGTTTAACCTCATCAGGAACAAACCCCAGCCCTTGGATCCCAAGCCAAGGAAACGAACGGCCACGATTTAGGATGAAATTAGAAAAACTGGGCCAAACACTGGTAACAATACGGCCGTGTGCATGGCCGTGTCACCCATTCGCCGTCTCTCCCACAGCCTGACCAGAATACGGCTTATGATATGGTCTCCGACACGCCCATGTCACATGTGACATGCCTGTGTCAGGGCCGGTGTCACGCCCCGTGTTTAACATCCTGGATTGTCCTAAGTTAGACACGGCCTATGATACGGCATCGGACACGCCCGTGTCACATGTGATATGCCCGTGTCTGTGACTGTGTCACGGCCCGTGTGCATAACTCAGAAACCTCCCGAGCGGGACACGCCCTGGGACACACCCATGTCCTAGGCCATGTGTCGCACCCAATGACCGCCAATCGCCAAAACGTCGACCACGTGACCCGTCGCCGAACACACCCGTAACACTCCTGTGTCATGCTCGTGATACGCCCGTGTCACCTGCTCTATGTCCCAGACTTGGCTTAAAATGTCACCCGTCCCTCTTTTGAGTTTCGGGGTATTACACCAGTGGCAAATCTGGAGGCTATAAGGTTGTTCTTGGCCTTTGCTTCCTATCAAGGGTTCAGGGAATATCAGATGGATGTAAAATCAGCATTTTTGAATGGTGATTTAAAAGAAGAAGTTTATGTTGAATAACCCTCAGGTTTTGTAGATTCTCATTATCCTGATTATGTATATAGGCTTAGGAAAGCTCTATATGGTTTGAAAAAAGCCCCTAGGGCTTGGTATGAAACCTTGTCAGCTTTTCTTATTGAGAATAAATTCTCTAGAGAAAAGATAGACAAAACTTTATTCTATAGGGAATCAAAAGGCAAGATAATCTTAGTCCAGATATATGTTGATGACATTATTTTTGGATCTACTGAGAATAACCTTTGTAGAAAATTTGCCAAACTTATGCAAGGGAAGTTTGAAATGAGAAGTATGGGTGAGCTGAAGTTTTTCTTGGGACTTCAAGTAAGACAAAGTGTTGGTGGATTGTCCATATCCCAGCCTAAGTTCACCAAGGAGTGGATTAAGAAGTATGGAATGGACTCAACCTCCACCATGGAAACTCCAATGGGAACAATTATCCCTATAGGCAAAGATGAGGCAGGGAAACCTGTTGATGAGTCATTGTATAGAGGGATAATTGGCTCCCTACTTTACCTGACTGCTAGTAGACCTAACATCATGTATGCAACATGTGTCTGTGCTAGGTACCAAGCTTGCCCAAAGGAATCTCATTATACTGCAGTTAAGAGAATTTTGAGATATCTTAAGGGCACACCTAACCTAGGCCTTTGGTACCCTAAGAATAGAGATTTCCTACTAACTGGTTTCTCAGATGCAGACTTTACAGGATGCAAAGAAGACAGGAAGAGTACTACAGGTACTTGTCAATTCCTAGGTGAAAGGCTAGTGTCTTGGTGCAGCAAGAAGCAGACCAGTGTAGTTATATCAACAGCTGAGTCTGAATATGTAGCTGCAGGCAGTTGCTGTGCATAATTATTGTGGATAAAGTACCAAATGGAAGATTATGACATCAAGGTAAGCAGAATTCCACTGTTTTATGATTCTACAAGTGCTATTTCTATTGCTAAGAATCATGTATCACACAGTAGAACCAAGCATATAAAAATTAATTTTCATTTCATAAGAGAACATGTGGAAAAAGAGGATATTAGTCTAGAATTTGTAAATACAAATAATCAAATTGTTGATATTTTTACAAAACCTCTGGATGAAACTAAATTCAATCATTTTAAAATTGAATTAGGTATGTTGAACCGAGAATAGGTCAGCTCAAGTATTCCTAAGTTGAATCTGTCAAGTACAAAATTTCTCTGGAAATTTGGCTAAGTACCATGTTTGTGTCGACACAAGCATACTTTGTGTCGACACACTCAGTATGTTGTGTCGACAATGTAAAAGGATGTGTCGACACAGAAATAACATCTGTGTCGACTGAAGAATAGGTGTCGAAACAACGATGTCGAGACCATATAACTAGAAGACTTTTGTGTCGACACACAAGAGTTGGTGTCAACACAATTATGTCGAGACTTTCAGTTAGCTTATTTTTGTGTCGACACACAAAAATCAAAGTCGACACTCTGTGTCGAGACATGTCGACATCCATGTCGACACTAACATAAGTATGTCGACAAATAGACGTGTCGACTAAACCTAAGTATTGTCAAGACCTAGTCTTACTTCTAGGCGCGTCTTTTGAACTCCCTTTTAGACCAAGACTATAAATAGCTGAAGCCAAAATCTGGTCGACTACACTTTCAGATTTCTTGGCTCTACACCTTCTATCGACAAAGACCTTCTCTTCTTTTCACTTCCATCTCTCTCTTCTGGTAATGGCGCCTCATCCAGAAGACAAAGTGAACGATGGGTATGAGCTATCCGTGGTGGTTTCACGACAGCATCACCGAAAATTTATGGTGTAATTACCCTAATTTCAGAAAACGGTTTGGAATTCTTGGTCTTTGAACCAACGAAGATTTGGAAGAAGGAAGTTATGGAGTTTTACTCATCTGCAACTGTAGATATAGACGGGAAGAAGATGAAAGCCACTGTACAAGATTCCCGGGTGAACATTACTTTGAAGGCAATCCGAAAAGCACTCCAACTTCCAAAGGTTAAGGATGAAGATGGCGTACTGCCATCCATGTTAAAGGATGCCTTAAGCTGGTGTGGGTTAAACTCTAATACCAAGGTTGGATCATCCATAACTCGGAAAGGGATGAATTCTCAAGGAAAGTTCTTATCTAAAATAGTAGGGAAGGTGATTCTATATAAGACTGGAGTACATGACCGAATTTCAGTCCACATGTTCAATCTGATGATAAGGATCATATTCAAAGTAAAAACTGATTGGGCAACAATAGTGTTTGACAAGATCTAAGAAGGTGTGAAGAAACCTAACTTGGGTAGGATCCTGAGTCTATGTCTATCCTCAATCATCCCAAATGCTTTAAACAAACTGCCTGGATCAAAAATCAATCACATGAGGAGAATGGATGTGAGAATTCTTTCAAGGTGGGATAGGGTTTTGAAAAAGGAAGCCACTACTCCTCAGAAACAAATTCAGAAAGATAGAAAATAGAAGAAAGTTGTTCAATAAGAAGAATCCTCTAGTGATTCTGAAGAAGAGGTGGTCTTCAGCTCAGATGAAGACCAGCAACCAAAAGAAGCCCAAGATCAAGTGGTGGGCAGTGAGCCCCAAGAACAATAGATAGACTCCACTCCAGGGGAGACAATAATGAACAAACTGAGCTGCCTACCAAAGGGGGAGACATTGCTGAAGATGCCCTAGAAATTGAATTAGCTGCAGATACTGTTATGAACATAGTATCTGAAATCAACAATGAAGCTCACGATGCGCAAGTAAGTATCTCCTATAAAGAGAAGGCCCTGAACAATAATCTGGATGTTCAGGGAGAATCTTTTGTTTTAAAAACTAATCTTGCTCCTCCTATTTAAATGCAGCAAGAGTTCACAATGGAAGAGCTATTCCCTGATCCACCTGCAGCAAGGACTGAGGGGGAGCAGCAATTAAAAGAAAATGAATTTCCAAGGACTGAGGGGGAGATGTCTCAGCATGCCCCAACTGATAAGGAACCAGTTGATATACAAAGTACATCTGAATCCTCTGATGATGAAGAAGCCACTATGGCTAAGAAAAGGAAAATGGTTGCCTTAAGGAAGAAGTGTACATGATACAAAAAGGCCTTGCAAATAGGCACATCACCACCTGCTCCAAGCATGGACTTCAGTTCACTACTGGTCCAAATGTAATTAAAATTGGATGAGCAAAGGAAATCTCTGGAAAAGTATGTGGATGAAACTCACAAGAAGTTACAATTCCAATTGGCCCAGGACATCAAGTTAATCAGATTTGAAGTCAATCAAAATAAAAAGGAAATGACAGATTACTTCCATAAAGGAGGTAATGCTGTGGTATTTTTGGCCAGACAACAATAAGATCTGAAAAATCAGGTGGAATACATTGCAGTAAAATAGGGATATGTTCTTGAGAATCAGTTAAGAATGAATGAAAATCTAAAAGATTCACATAATGATATTTTAATAAAGATTAATGATTTTACTACTGTTGTCAAAGTTGAAGTGTCAAGGCAGATAAAGGAAGATATAACTGCTGTTCAGGCAACATTTCAAGCCTCTCAGAAGAATATCTTTTATTTCTTGACAAAGTTCAGAGACTATTTTAAAGAAGGAACTGAGTATATTGTTAATCAAGTCAGATTTCAAAAAGATGACCTGAGGGATCATGTTCAAAGAGAAGTCATAAAGGAGGAGAGGTTAATAGTCAAAGCTAGCTCTGATCATGCTAAATTGATTTCAAATAGCATTAGAGCAACTCTTGGATATCCTTCCTTGTGTGATGATGATAATGTAGCAGAATCTGAAATACAACCTGCCTATATTGAAGGTGATCAGCCTGAAGTTGCTCAGGTGATTTTCCCTCCAGCTAATTTTGAAATGGTTCAAGAGGAAGTTCAAAAAATATACAGTCCTTCATAAGAGGCACAAAATGTTATTTTGGAGAAAGTTGAAATGTCAGTAGCTGCCAAAGAAGCTTAAAAGGAAGCATTGCTATCCTAGAAGAGGTTTAGAGAGCAGACAGAGTTAAAGCTAGACTTTAAGCAATGGTGCCATACATCAAGGAATATCATGTTGACTGCATGGAAGGCTGTTCAAGATAAGACCCATGACAGGGGCAAGTGGTATTCAGAACAGGAATGGAACAAATACCAAGCCAGATAAGAAGCCATTCTTCAACATAGAAGAAGTGCAAAAGCTGGAAAGTTACCTGCAAATGCTCTAGAGCCTAGCAAGTACTTTCAAAAGCCCTGTCACTACTTTGAAAGGCAAAGAATAAAGGCTGAAGAACAAAATAAAAAGGATCTCAAAGGAAAGAAGCTTGATGAGGATGCTGAACCAACTGTAAAGGCAACAATTAAGTCTGGCCAAGGCATTGTGATTCGAGAGCCTAGTAAATCTTAGGATAGATAGGCTTATGAATTGAACAATGTAACATTTTGTTTTTGTTCTAAGAAAGACCATGTAAACTCAAAATTTTTGATTAATAAAATCAGCTTCATTGTCAATCTTAGTTGTTTACATTATTTGAATGTTTACTTGCAATGGAATATATGTACATCTATGTCTTATGTGTTTTGTCATGAGTGGTGTATATCTTTGACTAAGAGTTATGACTTCTCCAAATAGGAGGAGATTGTTGGGTACACTGGAAGTATGTACTAGATTTGGAGAAGCCTCATCTTAGTCAATGATATACATCAATATGTATTTGATGGATGTTTAAGTTTCCTTGTGCAGGTTAAGAAGTGGAAGAAAAATATTCTAAGTACAAGTGTCGACACTTGTGAAGAATTGTGTCGACACCCAGAAGAGGTTGTGTCGACACCAGAAGCAAAGTTGTGTCGACACCCAGAAGTTGTGTCGACACTAGAAGCAAGGTTGTGTTGACACCCAGGCATTGTGTCGACATTAGAAGAAAAGTTGTGTCGGCACCCAGGCATTGTGTCGACACTAAAAGCAAAGCTGTGTCGACACCCATGCATTGTGTCGACACTAGAAGCAAAGCTGTGTCAACACCCAGAATTGTGTCGACACCTAAGGTAGGAATTGTGTCGACACATAAAGCAAAAGCTGTGTCGATACAAAGGAGTTATGTCGACATCAGAAGAAAGGCCTGTGTCGACACTCAGGAATTATGTTGACACCTGAAGAAGGCGTGTGTCGACAGCTAGACACACACTCAATGCCGTCTTATAGTAACAGCTAGACACACAATCAATGCCATCTTGCAGCAACAGCTGGACACACACTCAACGCCGTCTTGCAGCAGCAGCTAGACACACACTCAACGCCATCTTGCAACAACAGCTAGACACACACTCAACGCCATCTTACGATAATAGTTATACTGGGTCTGAAGGCTTGTGTCAAAAACAAGACATACACTCAACGACGTCTAGACATACACTCAACGCCATCTGTCTGCAGCAGTTATGTCGAGACCAAGAGCAATTGTGTCGACACATAGGACTTGTGTCGACACATATAAAGAGAAGATGTGTCGAGTAGCTGGAGAATGACTATGTCAACACCTAGGGTATTATGTCGACATCACCAAGACCTGTATCGACACTTAGTCTATTTGTGTCGACACATATGAAGTAGTCTGCTGAGTGGATCATGCTGACTTATAAAATCTTTGAGGAATCAACTATCATGACTGGAGACTCGACAACTATCATTACCAACAGTTCTGATACCTTTGTCAGAACTATCAGAAGGTTGTTACAAACCGGATTAGCCGGTGATCAGAAGAAATCTATATATAAAGGACTGATCTGTGATAACTTAAAAAAACACAGATAACAGAATAGAAGGCCAGAAAAGCCAACAACTAAGAGAGAGAAATCCACAACAAGAAAAGGGGAAACCCTTATGAAGACAGATCCAAAACAGTCTGTAGATAAGATTCAGATCTCATTCTAAATTCAAGGAAGGAGCTGATAACAGTTCAACTTCTACATCAAGTACAGTACAACCTTATTTTGTTCTATTAAGAAGCTTTGAAATAGCTAAGTCTTGTTGGAACTGAAGATCAAGAACTGATCAAGAAGCTCACCTGTAGAGGGATCTATCTAGTGAATCCTTTGTACCACTTTGATTACTAAATCTCTTGTAGGATCTTTTGTTAGATCTGAGTTGTAAGCCTATAATTATAAAGGCTGAGGTAGGGCTGTGTGCCTGAGGTGTAGGACTATTGATAGTCTAAGTTGTAAGCCTAGTTATAAAGGCTGAGGTAGGGTTGTGGCCTGAGGTAGGATTCTTGGGGAGAATCTGAGGTAAGACTTGTATAAGTCTGAGCTGTAGGAACCAGTCTGGTTCTAAGTTGTAAGATCTGTGGATCTGAGTTAGTGGAAGGAAGTTGGGCTGAATCCAGTTCTCTATTGGATAGGCGAAGGGGGAAAGTGGATGTACCCATACCTTGTGGACCCACTATATATCTGGTGTATGCTGGGCTGTGTTTTCTGTGTTGTGCTTTACAATTTCTGTGCTAAGTAAGAACTTGTTATATTGACTAAAATTCTTAAAGATAATTAGAACCTATTCACCCCTCCACCCACCTCTAGGTGTTTAGGCTCTTGAAATAAGTCTTTCACCACCCCAAATCCTGAAGGGAATAATCAATATTGTAAAGTTGCCACCTTGCGTATCGGAAAGGAGTTAGTAGATGAGCTGAGAAATGAACTAACTAAGCCGAATAATGTTGAAGAAGATGTGGTGAATGTTATTCCTTCTGAACTCGATAAAGGCATAAAACAAAATGTTGACAGTAAAGAAGATGAAGTAGAAATACTTGGAGATAAGAAGATGGAACCTAATGTTGAGGTGACAAAGAAGAAAGACCTTGTGGTAGTTTACCCGCCTCCACCATTTTTGCAGAGGTTAAGGGAAAGCAAACTGGACCAACAATTCCAAAAATTTGTTGAAATTTTTAAGAAGTCACAAATAAATATCCCATTTGCGGAAGCCCTAGAACAAATGCATAGTTACGTGAAATTTATGAAGGATATCTTATCTTAGAAAAGAAAATTTGGAGTTAATGAAATAGTAGTACTTACTTAAGAGTGCAGTGTCATACTTCAAAAGAGACTTCCTCCCAAATTAAAAGATCCGGGAAGTTTTACCATACCGTGCTCCATTGGATACCAATTTGAAGGCAAGGAATTATGTGACCTAGGAGCGAGTATTAACTTGATGCCTTTATCGATCTATAGGAAGTCAGGGTTAGTAAAAATTTTAAAAACATCTATAACCTTGCCACTTGCCGATAGAACGCTCACCTTTCTAAAGGGGATAGAAGAGGATGTGTTGGTAAAAATAGACAAATTCATTTTTCCAGCGGATTTTGTGGTGTTGGATATGGAAGAGGATAGATAGGTTCCTATTATTGTAGGTAGACCATTCCTAGCAACCGGAAGAACATTAATTGATGTGAAAAAGGGAGAGTTGATGATGAGAGTAAATGATGACCATGTCACATTCAATATACTAAAAACTATGAAGTTTCCTCACAGAGAGGAGGATAACGTGGAAGTGGTTAACAATATATCTATATGTGAGTATAAATTGAATAATAAATCTGAAAAGCAAGATGATGTGTTAACCCGATTATTGACTTGTGAGGATTTATCCAATGATGAAGATGAGAGTCATGAGTGCTTACATATATTCGAGAGGCAAACTGTTTGTTCTCGTAAACCAGAAACCTTTTAAATACCCGAGAAATTCTTGGTGGTCAAGCCTTCAGTTATTGATCCTCCAAAGCTAGAGTTAAAACCTATTCAAGAACATCTTATGTATGTTTACTTAGGAGTGAACAACACTCTACCCATTATTATCAATGCAAAACTGCATCCTGAACAACAACAAAAATTGACTGAACTATTAAAGCAACATAAATTGGCTATAGGTTGGACCATAATGAATATTCGAGGGATAAACCCTTCTTTATGCATGCATAAAATTCTTTTAAAAGAGAATTTGAAGGGATATATTGAGCATCAACGTCGTCTAATCCCATCCCTGAAGGAAGTAGTTAAGAATGAGATTTTTAAGTAGTTAGATATGGAGATTATATATCCTATCTCGGATAGCGCTTGGGTCTCACTGGTACAATGTGTTCCTAAGAAAGACGGGATGATAGTAGTTAAGAATGAGGAGAACGAGTTAATTTTGACTAGGACGATAACTGGGTGGCATATCTGTATAGAATACATGAAATTGAATAAGGCCACAATAAAAGATCACTTCCCATTACCCTTCATTGATCAAGTTGTGGACAAATTTATGGGAAATGATATTTTCTATTTTCTAGATGGTCATTCAGGATATAACCAGATCACAGTAGATCCCGAGGATCAAGAAAAGACCGCTTTTACGCATCCTTATGATACTTTTTGTACTTAGGAGAATGCCCTTTGGTCTATGCAATGTACCCACGACTTTTCAACGTTGTTTGATTGCTATATTTTCTGATATCATGGATTATGGTATAGAGATTTTTATGGATGATTTTTCTATCTTCAGTAAATCTTTTGATGTCTGCTTAGAGTGTGTTGGATCCCTAGTTAGATTTTGGCTAGGTTCACTAATTTAGGCTGAGTCTGACCCAACACTGTATAGCCAGGGTCATGTCCAGTAGTCCTAGAGTTTAGGCTAAGTCCTGTTAGTTCTACCACCTTTGACCAGCCAGTAAAAGACCTCAGAAGACTCAGACTTAGAAGATTTCAGAAGACAGTTTGATCAGTTCAAAATTCTTCGAACTCAGCTCGACGATCGTCGATCTCAGATCGACGAACTCAGAGTTAATTATCTGTGCTGAGCTAGATGATATTCGAGCTCAGGTCGATGAATATTTCTCTTAGGTCAGTTTCTCAGCTCGACGAACTCAGAGTGCAGAATTGGAAAGTATTTCTCAGTTAGCAGTTCGTAAAGCTCAGGTAGACGAACTGGAATTCTCTGGTCGATGATCTTGGATCTCAGTTCGATGAACCTTCAACTTCTCAGGGGGAGCTTTGACACTATCAAAATCCACACAGTCTTCTCAAGCTATTTTGAGAAAAGAGAAGACTTCCATTAACCTCTTTCCATCTCACTGTACAGGGTTTTAACTCCCTTCAAAAGTTAGACTGGTTCAAAAGTCTCCTTCCAAAAAGACTTGAGTTTGGTTTTTGGGCACCTGGTCAAAAGCTCAAAGGGTTGTGATATCTCTCTGCAAAAAGATATTTTGGTGGCAGTCACCTGATCAAAAACCTGCTAGTGGATTCCTACCAGGGTGGTAGAAGAGTAGATGTACCCAAGTTTAGGGGAACCACAATAAATTTCTTGTGTTATCTGGTTGCACATTTTCTCTTTCTTTTGTTCTTGCTGTGTTTGCGATTGCTGGAATAGTTAGCCTGTTTTCTTTTACATAACTATTATATGGTATCACTATTTTTACTCTGATATAAATTAAAAATAACCCAAAATTTTTAATACTATATTCACCCCCCCCCCCCCTCTAGAGTAAATCAGATCTAACCCCTCCTTTCAATTGATATCAGAGGGTGTGTTTGTTTGGTTGTACAAGATAACACTTGAACTAAGATCCAGTTAGATCAGACTTTCCTCTTCTCAACTTTTCTTTTATCACAATGGCACAGAACTAGGATTATGCAAGCACCAGACCTCCATTGTATAACCTAAATAAGTTTGACATCTGGAAGGCAAGAATTAAGTTGTATATGAACTCTATTGATGGGGACATATTTAATTCCATTTTGACAGGATCTCCTGCTGTAGCAACTGCTTCAACTTCTACCTCAAGCACTTATGCTGTTCCACCACTTGAGTGGACAGATACACAAAAGAAAGCAAAAACTGCAGATGCCAAAGTAATGAACATATTGGATCAAATCATGTCAGATGACATCTTTCAAAAGGTGGTTGAATGCACCTCTGCAAAAGCAATCTGGGATTCTCTCAACCAGATGGTTGCTGGCTCAACAGATGAGAGAAAGTATAGGAGATCAACTCTCATCTCACAGTATGAAAATTTCAAGAAAGATGAAGCTGAATCTGTCAGTGACATGTACAACAGATTAAGCTCCATCATCAGTGAGTTGAAGACCTTAAATAAAGACATCTCTCTCACAGAGGTGAATGACAAGATCCTAATGTGCTTCCCAAGCTCATGGGACTCCAGGATCTGGCCAATCAAAGAAACCAGAAGCTTGAATGATATTTCCACAGAATCTCTCCTGGGAAAGCTCAAATCATATGAGCAGTTGATCAAATCCAGAGAAGCTATAGAACAAAGGACTCCTCCACCAGTAAGAAAGGAGCAAAATATAGCATTCAAAGCTACTGAAGAGACTGAAGTTTCAACAGTCAATGAAGAATTGATTAGTCTCATTGCCAAGAGATTCTACAAAATGGCAAGAAAGGACCTTAGGAGAAAGTCATCCAGGAATGACAACAAGCCCATGTATGACAAAACTCCTATTAAAGAAATAATATGTTTTAG
The DNA here is from genome assembly GCA_039513925.1 of Platanthera zijinensis. Lineage (NCBI taxonomy): Eukaryota > Viridiplantae > Streptophyta > Magnoliopsida > Asparagales > Orchidaceae > Platanthera > Platanthera zijinensis. Next base: position 20,127,397 of record CM077086.1, on the reverse strand, counting down.
ATGCAGGAAATCTGGACACTTCATCTTTGAATGCCCTGCGAATTAAAAAAGGAGAGGAGAAGAGAAAAAGACTCCAGGAGCAAGCACTACAGCAGGCCTTCCTCCAACAAGCACAAAAGGAAGGAAAAGGGATTTGTTGCTGAAATCTAGAGTGACACAAAAGATGAAACACATCTTCCAGCTCTAGTGAAGAGGAAAAAGAGGAAAAGGCAATGGAAATCTGCCTTATGGCTATCAATGCCTCTTACAGCCCATCAGATGTTGAAGAAGAATCTGAAAATGAAGAAGTTTCAGAATCAGAAGCTGATCAGGCACTATCATCATTTGATTACAGCTCTGATAAATTTAAAATTGAATTTAAACCATGTGTATAGATTTAATCAACTCTGAAAAGGTAATTAAATAACTTAAAGAGAAACTAACTGAACAAAATAACCTGATGATAGAAAATGATAAGTTAAAAAAATGAAATAACCTTAGCTAATGAATAAATAATAAAATTAAAGACTGAATTATGTGAGGCCAGGCAACTTATGGAATCTATCAATGGGAGAAGCCTTAAGCTGATGGACATAATAAGCATAGTAAATGCCAGGTTTAATGACAAGCTAGGCTTGGGTGCTTCATCAAGCCTACCCCCCTTAATTAAGAAAAATATACTAACAACACCAGTTAAATTTGTTTCTAAAAAAGGAAAAGAAAAGATAGAAAATAATAGTCCTAAATAAAAAGATCTAAACCACAAGATTAAGAAAAATAAAAGTAGTAATAAGAACAATAATCATAACTATGTTCAGCAGATCTCGTCAAACTCAGATCGACAAAATGTGTACAGTTCATCGAACTCTAGTCGACGAACTCCGAACGCAAACATGTACTATAATTATTCTCTGAACTATGATCAACGAAACCAGTATGGTTCATGGTCCAGAGATCGAAAATATTGGGGCTTAGAAAATGAATATTTTCATTCTCTGAGTGGAGCTCAACGAACCCATCCCCGTTCGTCGAACTCAGGTCGACAAACTCACCAGAATTCGTCGAATGCGGATCAATATAACAGATATTTCAATCATTCTGAAATCTATAATCCACTAAGAACATTTAATAATAAATTTAATCAATGGATTATCCCACCTAGGAAATATCATCCTTTAGGTTATAAAAGCAAACCTGAATACTCTTACATTTCTAGTTTTAGTTATGCGAAGAAAGGACCCAAGGTAACCTGGGTCAAAAATGACTAATCTGTTTTTATTGCAGGAGAAAAACTGTTCTACCATAGAGCAACAATGGTATTTGGACAGTGGTTGTTCTAAGTATATGACAGGAAATAAGGCTAACCTAACACACTACAAGGCAAAGTTAGGACCAAAAGTGATATTTGGTGACTCTAATTGTGGCCAGACTGAGGGATATGGAAAAGTTAAAGTTGGAGCTGTCACCTTCAGGAATGCAGCTTATGTAAGTGGACTGAAGCACAACCTCATTTCTATAAGTCAATTATGTGATGAAAGGTTTCAGGTATCATTTACTAAAACCTCTTGCTTTATCACTTCCTTGGACAATAGTGTAGTATTGACTGGCACTAGAATAGGAAACATTTACTTAGTTAACTTCAAATCAGCCAAATCTGAAATCTGCCTATTTAATTCAACTAGTAATAACAATGACCTTTGGCATATGAGATTAGGTCATGTTAACTTAAAAAATATTACTAGGTTATCTAAAGACAACCTTGTTAGAGGATTGCCTTCTTACCCCTACAAGAAGGAAAGCCTTTGTAGGGCTTGTCAGTTAGGCAAGCAAACTAAAAGTAGTTTTAAATCATTAAACAAAAGTGACTCACTTAGGATATTGTACTTAGTACATATGGACCTTTTTGGCCCTATAGCAGTACAAAGTCTAGGAGGAAAATCTTATACTTTAGTGAGTATAGATGACTTCTCTAGATTCACTTGGATTTTCTTTCTGAGATCTAAATCTTATAACTTTAAGATTCTTACACACTTTCTCAAGAACATACAGATTGTGTATTCTACTCCAGTTACATTGATCAGAAGTGATTATGGTACTGAGTTTTAGTCTCTTCTTATGTAAGAGTTCTGTAGGAAGGAAGGTATCAAACAATGCTTCTCAGCTCCAAGAACACCTCAACAGAATGGGGTTGCCAAAAGGAAGAATAGAACACTAATTGAAGCTGCAGGCACATTACTTACAAATGCTTATTTGCCCCTATCCTTTTGGACAGAGGCTGCAAGCACAGCAAATTATATGCTGAATAGAAGTCTTATACATAAACTTAGAAATAAGACTCATTATGAGCTACTGAAAGGGATAAAAACTAAAGTAGATTACTTTAAAATCTTTGGATGTTTATGTTATAGTCACAACAACAATAAGAAACATCTTATAAAATTTGAAGCCAATGCTGAAGTTGGAATTTTTCTTGGATATTCTCAAGTAAGCAAGGCTTATAGGATTTATAACAAATCTACCTTAAAAATTGAAGAATCTATTCATGTTTCTTTAGATGAGACTAATATGTTTTACAAGAAGGAAGCATTTACCAGTAACTCTTTGCAGGTACCTCAAGTTTGTGAAAAATTTGATGGTCTCAACCTTACTCAAAAGGTTACATCTCACTCCTCCTCACAAGTTGATGAAGAAAGTGAAGAAGATGATTTAGAAGTGGTCGAACTTCCTCCAACAGCCAACATAATTCCATAAGAGGAATTAATTTCCCAGGCTGTTGCTGAACCAACTCTACCAACTGAACTTATCATACTTAGAGATCACCCTACATCTCAAGTTATTAGAGACATATCAGCTGGTGTACAGATAAGGCATCAACTCCACCAGGATATGATGCATGCCTGCTTCATATCTCAAATTGAGCCCCAATCCATCAAAGATGCAGAGCAAGATCCACACTGGATTATTGCTATGCACGAGGAGCTCAACCAATTTAAGAGATGCAGAGTTTGGGACTTCGTTCCAAGACCCAAAGACTACCCAGTCATTGGAACTAAGTGGGTTTAAAGGAATAAGCTTGATGCCAAAGGATCAATCATAAGGAATAAAGCAAGACTTGTTGCTCAAGTCTATAGGCAAGAGGAAGGCATTGACTATGACCAGACTTTTGCACATGTTGTCGGGCTAGAGGCAATAAGGATTTTCCTTGCTTATGTTGCTTTCAAGAAGTTTAAAGTCTACTAGATGGATGTCAAAAGTGCATTTCTGAATGGAGAACTAAAAGAAGAGATTTATGTTGAACAACCTCCAGGTTTTATCTCTTCATATCATCCCTCTTATGTTTTTAGATTGCATAAAGCTCTCTATGGTCTAAAGCAAGCTCCAAGAGCTTGGTATGAGACCTTAGCTAGCTTTCTTTTAGAGCATAAGTTTTCTAGAGGCATGGTAGATAGGACTTTATTTTTCAAGCATCATGATGATAAAATTCTTTTAGTACAAATATATGTAGATGACATTTTATTTGGCTCTACATATCCCAAACAATGTAAAAGGTTTTCCAACCTTATGCATTCTAAGTTTGAGATTAGTAGCATGGGTGAGCTTTCCTACTTCCTTGGCCTCCAAGTGAAGCAGACTCCTGATGACATTTTCTTATCTCAATCCAAATATGCTAAAGAGCTTATCAAAAGGTTTGGGATGGCTGATGCCTCAACTAAGAAAACACCTATGACTATAAATACTGTGGTAAATTCTGATGAACAAGGGAACCTGTTGATCAGAAATTGTATAGGGCCATTGTTGGGTCCCTTCTATATTTCACAGCAAGTAGGACTGATATAATGTTTGCTACTTGTCTTTGTGCTAGGTTCCCGGTGAACCCTAAAGAATCTCATCTAATTTTCTTAAAAAGAATTTTAAGATATATAAAGAGTTGCATAAATCTAGGACTCTGGTATCCAACTGAGTTAGAATTTGAGTTAACTGGATACTCAGATGCTGACTTTGTTGGATGTAGAGAGGACATGAAAAGCACATTAGGAACATGCCAGTTCCTTGGTGCTAGACTTGTCTCCTAGTTTTGTTAAAAGCAGACATCTGTGTCTACATCAATAGCAGAAGCTGAATATATAGTACCTGGCAGTTGCTGTTCACAGATGTTATGGATACAAAATCAACTCCTGGATTATGGATACAACTTAAATAATTCAACTCTATTCTGTGACAGTACCAGTGCTATATCTATAGCACAGAATCCAGTGCATCATTCTAAGACCAAGCATATAGATGTAAGAAATCACTTCATTAGAGAGTGTGTTGACATGAAGAAAATTAATATTACCTTCATTACCACTGATTTGCAAAGAGCAGATATCTTCACCAAATCCTTGGATGAGAAAAAATATCTATCCTTTATGAATCAGCTAGGCATGATGAATGGTGATACTTTAATTTAATTCTCTGTCTGTGGTTGAAGAATTTGCCAAAATTCGTCGAACGGAGCTCGGCGAACTAAGGGAAGTTCTTGAGATATTTCGTCGACCTGAGATAGATGAACTCTCTGTGGAAGTCATTTTTCGTCGACCTGAGATTGACGATCTAGCTTTAGAAAAAGCTTTTGTCGACCTAAGTATGATGAAAAGTTTTTACTTCTTTTGACTGAGATTGATGAACTCCTTTGTAAATAAAATATTTCATCGACCTCAGCTTGAAGATTTCTTTTGTTTCGCAGGACAGAGTTTGTTTTTTCATATTCTGACAAAACCTTATAACTAGGTTTTCTTCGACCTCCATCCCGCGCTTTCAGTTCCCTTTCACTTGATCTTTTTGTTTCCTTGTTGTAGGCAACTATGGCGATTCTGGCAGGCACTCTCATAGGAATGAAGTTCGACATGGGATTCGACATTGATTTTGAATCGTTTCAACACTCAGACCGGATCTTTCTCGATATTCTGCAGTTATTTAAAGAGCTGCACCTGAAGAACTTGATGACAACCAGATTGAAGATAGCCTCCACTGAAATCAGAGAATGGGTTTATATTTCATCAGCTCCAGACGCTGATGCGATGGTTGGAACCATATCGGGTAACACCATCCCTCTAACCCTAGAAATTCTTACAGAGATTTTCGGATTGGTCAATGGAGATGAAGATCTTGAAATTAAATCTTCTGAATTCGATGAGATGCTGACTTTGATGGATTATTCTGGAGACAACCCCAACAAATTGCTGAAGAAACACTTGTCTGTCGAGTATAAGTTTCTTGCAGACGTAGTTGGCAAGGTGTTATTGGGAAAGTATACTGCCCTTGACCATATTACTAGATAGTAGTTTCTAGTTTTGTGTGCTGTAGTCAATTAGAGATCCATTAATTAGGCTAGTATTCTGTTTAATCTGATAAGGAAGAAAACACTAAAAAAGAAATGTGTTTTGGAAGGATTCTTGACATCTTCCTTCAGGCAAAGGACATTGAATCACTGGTCGCCCCGACCATATTCATCAACGCCTCGAAGAGGCTTACCTGCACCTTGTTTGGTAGGTGGGAGAGGAACATCCCAAAGCCATCAAGGGCTTCCTCCTCAAAGACTTCTGAGAGTACCAGGGCAGTTCCAGCCACTCCCCACCCCGCAGAGGACAATTCTATTCCTCCTCCTCCTCCCCTCGTTCAAACTCCTTCCACATAAATCCAACAAACCTCTACAACTCCAGTTCATCAACACATACCTACACCTACACCTCCTCAATCCCCCATTTCCTCTCCAGTACAACAACAACAACAACATCTAGAGCAAGCTTTTTCTCCAGATTCTTCTACTCCTCCTTTGTCCCCCCTTCCTTCTCATCTTACAGATATACCTCCACTTCAAAATTTAACATCACTACCCTCATTCAACCTTCTTTCATCTCCAAGCCATTCTTTATCTCCTCTAAATGAACTCATGCTAGACTATCATCCCTCATCCTCTTCTGTCAATCCATCTATCTCTACTCAGACCCCACCAGAATTCATGGAATTATCTTCACCCTCCATTTCTTCCATATTGGAATCCATCATACCCCTACTTCAACAACTTATAGCAGAGGCCATTTCACCTCTTGCTTCTTCTATCTCCACCCTTGCTGCTCAGCTTTCTGCCCTCCCTGTCCCTCCTTCTTCTATCAGGGGCCTGGCTCCAGTTACTACTGAAACCAGGTAGGGGGAGATACTTTTTGAAGAAGTAGCTCCAGCAGTGATAGCAGCAGAAGCTCCAGCAGTAGCAGCAGTAACAACAACAGATGAAGACATTGTTGATACAGAGATTCTTGATGCAGAACTTGATGAATTTTTGGATTCATATTTTGAGTCAACTGAGTTACCTCTTTCTGTGGATATTCTTTATGGAAACTGTTTCATTTCTCTAGATCTTGAACTGAATTCAGTTATTAATTCTTTTGATCTTCTGTATAGAGATTGTCTTCCTTTTGTCTCTTTTCAGTTGTGTACATATATAATTTATTATACAACTCCTATAAGTTCAGATATATTACAGCAGATTCAGAATAGCATTGCAGCTGCAGAGCCTGAACTTGTCTTAGTTCCAGAGGCTGAGCTTATCAAGGTGGCTGAGGATAAATTTTTTGAGCCCAAGGCTTTTTCTCCTCCCACTTTTGTTTTCTCCACCTCTCCATTGCCTGACATGGATGAGATATTTGTTGAAGATATGGATCTGGAAATTGAAGCTCCAGCTGAAGTTATTCCACCTCCAGAAATTCTTCCTCCAGTTGCTCCTCCCCCAGCTGAAAAGCAAGTTCCAAAGGAAGTTATTGCAGAGATTGATGCATTGTATGCCAATCCACAAGGCTCTTCTGAAGATGATCCAGCTGATGATTCAGATTCTGATGATGGCAAGAAGAAAGTATTCAAGAAAAGAAAAGCTGCACCTAAGGCTATACCTAAGCCTAACCCTAATAATGACACTCCATATTATATACTGCAGAAGATTACTCCTTATCACGGGATGCCTCAGTGGATGTGGTTGTCCAAGAATGAGCAAAAAGAAAGGAAGAAGAAGAGAAGGTATAGGTCTCCTCCAAGATAATTCAGGAAAGACCCTCCTCCTCCTCCTCCCTCTTCAGGCTCCTTAGGCAATATCTCTCAGAAATTTGCTTCTGTGACAAGAACATATCAGAGAAATCTTAGGCAAAGCAGTGACCAATCCTCTATAAGTAATCCTCCTCCAGACTCTTCCAAGAAAGTTCCTACTGAAGAACAAATGCAGGACTCTAGTCCAAATAGGCCATAGTCTCCTCCCATTCCTTTTGTTGATTCAGAACAGGAGACCTCTGCCAAAATGGCTAGATTCCATGAGCTTATAAGACTTTCATTGATCAACAAAGCAAAAGCTGAAGGCAAGGACTTTTCTCAATACTCAACAATGTCAGCCTTCAGAAAAGAAGAATTGAAAAGGTATGCAAAAGATAATGAGTTCTTTAATGTAGATGATTATGTGTAACTCCACCCAGAGGCTGTTGTCCTAAGAACATCATCCCAAACTGTAATTGGAGCATCTGATATGTATATGTCAAAGAAAGAAGCTGCCAATCAAAACAGGGAAATCAAATTCAAATAGCCTGCTGAATGATCAGACAAAGACAAAGCCAAACAGAAGAAATGAGTTTATTATGTTGTTCCTATTCTCATTTGAACTCTATTTTTGTTTATATCATGAAGCACATACTATAAATATCTGCTGAATGTTTATTTCCGTCAGATATATTTTATTTTGCTTTATAATTGTTTGTCTTGTGTGTATTAGTGACCTCACCCAAATAGGGGGATATTGTTGGATCCTTAGTTGGATTTGGGCTAGGTTCACTAATTTAGGCTGAGTCTGACCCAACACTGTATAGCCAGGGTCATGTCTAGTAGTCCTAGAGTTTAGGATAAGTCCTGTTAGTTCTACCTCCTTTGACCAGCCAGCAAAGGACCTCAGAAGACTCAGACTTAGAAGATTTCAGAAGACAGTTTGATCAGTTCGAAATTCTTCGAACTCAGCTCGATGATCGTCGATCTCAGATCGATGAACTCAAAGTTAATTCTCTCTACTGAGCTCGACGATATTCGAGCTCAGGTCGACGAATAGTTCTCTTTAGTCAGTTTCTCAGCTCGACGAACTCAGAGTGCAGAATTGGAAAGTATTTCTCACTTAGCAGTTTACAGAGCTCAGGTAGACGAAGTGAAATTCTCTGGTCGACGATCTTGGATCTCTAGCCGACAAATTTCATTCAGAGTTCGACATTTTCTGTCCCGTTTCCAGAATGAGTTCTTCCCTCCTCCTGTTCCTTTATTCTCATATTTATTATTAGTATTATTCTGAGTATTTAATGCACATATTCCCCTGGATATAACCGTTATTGGCTAAATTAAATATGGAATTCATCAGAATAATTATTTTCTTATTCTATCAAGGACAGTTGGGGAAACTCATAAATGCTTTTATTCCGGCCGTTTTGAATTCTCCAGATCAGCCAGTATTTAAGGAAATTATTCAAATTCAAAAGAGAATTATTTGGCAAAATAATAAGAGATTCTCTTTTTTCAAGGATACAGACAAGAAAATAAAAGCACTACACAAAGAACATTCAACCAGCAGATGACTCTTTCACTCTCTCTCAGCGTTTTTCATTCTTTGCCAATACTCAAGACTGAAGAAGAACAATCATAAGAAATCAAGAGTCTTCTTCATTTTCAGTTCCAGGAATCTACAGAAGCTTTTTGTTCAACATTCAATCCACTGGATTTTGTGGATATTGGCAGATCAAAGCTGAAGACCTACTCACCTTGAAGCAAAGCTCTTTCTTCCTGAACCTTCAACTTCTCAGGGAGAGCTTTGACACTATCAAAATCCACACAATCTTCTCAAGCTGTTTTGAGAAAAGAGAAGACTTCCATCAACCTCTTTCCATCTCACCGTACAGGGTTTTAACTCCCTTCAAAAGTTAGATTGGTTCACAAGTCTCCTTCCTAAAAGACTTGAATTTGGTTTTTGGGCACCTGGTCAAAAGCTCAAAGGGTTGTGATATCTCCCTACAAATAGATATTCTGGTGGCAGTCACCTGATCAAAAACCTGCTAGTGGATTTCTACCAGGGTGGTAGAAGAGTGGATGTACCCAAGTTTAGAGGAATCACTATAAATTTCTTGTGTCGTCTGGTTGCACATTTTCTTTTTATTTTGTTCTTACTGTGTTTGTGATTGCTGGAATAGTTAGCTTATTTTCTTTTACATAACTATTATATGGTATCACTATTTTTACTCTGATATAAATTAAAAATAACCCAAAATTTTTAATACTCTAATCACCCCCCCCCCCCTCTAGAGTAAAACAGATCTAACCCTTCCTTTTAGAGTGTTTAGAGAAGGTGCTAGTTTGATATATGGAGACCAACCTGGTTTTGAACTGGGAGAAGTGTCATTTCATGGTCAGAGAAGGGATAGTACTTGGACATCACGTCTCTAGGAATGGTTTTGGTGTGGATAAAGCTAAACTCGATGTGATTGAAAGGATACCACCACTGAAGAATGTGAAAATGTTGCAAAGCATTTTAGGGCATGCAGGATTTTATCGGAGATTTATTAAAGATTTCACGAAAATTGCAAATACTTTGAGTGGTCTTCTAGAAAAATATGTGAAATTTGATTTCAATGATGCTTGCTTACATACCTTTGATGAATTGAAGAGTTGATTAACTACTGCTCCTATTATGGTAACTCTCGATTTGGAGGAACCCTTTGTATTGATGTGCGATGCTAGTGACTATATCATTGGAGTTATCTTAGGGCAAGTGCGGGAGAAGGTCTTCCACACCATAGCTTATGCTAGTAAAACCTTAATAGAAGCCCAAGTAAACTATACTACCACGAAAACTACTGCTATCAGCTCTTTTTATTTTATCTTCAAGGAAAAGAGTTGTTACCAATAGTTTTCGCCTTTGAGAAGTTTAGATCCTACCTCTTATACACCAACGTCATAGTTTACACCGACCATGCGGCTGTACATTACCTCATGGAGAAGAAAGATGCTAAACCACGATTGATTTGATGGGTGCTCCTTCTACAAGAATTTGACGTAGAAATCAAGGATAGGAAATGTGCAGATAACCATGTTGTGGATCATCTATCTAAAATTGAGTGTCCACAACCAACCCTCTATTCTAAAATTGATGAGAGATTTCTTGATGAGTGGCTACTAGCGGTATCAGAAATCAATGTACCTTGGTATGCAGACTACGTGAACTATATCGTTAGTATAATCTTTCCACCTAATTTACTCCACCAATAGAATAAGAGATTTTTGCATCAAGTTCGATCTTATCTCTGGGATGCACTGTATTTATTTAAGGTTGGACCTAACGGTATTGTGAGGGGTTGCGTTCCCAATTCTGAAATGAAAGCCATATTAGAGAAGTGTCACAACTCTGCTTATGGAGGATATTTTATGGGGGATAGAACAATGATGAAAATCTTGGAAGCTGGTTTCTTTTGGCCCAATTTATTTTGTGATGCTAGATAATTTGTTTAACACTGTGATCAGTGCCAAATGAGTGAAAACATAAGAAAAACTAATGTGATGCCCATGAACAGAATTTTAGAAGTTAAACTATTTGATATTTGGGGCATAGTCTTTATGAGACCATTTGCGAGTTCAAATTGTAATTTATATATTTTATTAGCGGTCGATTATATATTCAAGTGGGTGGAAGCAATTGCTACACCAAAGAACGAAGCTAAAGTAGTCTTACATTGTTTGAAAAACTTTACATTCAATAGGTTCAGAATTCCGAGGACAATTATTAGTGATGCGGGGAGGGTAGTCATTTTTGTAATGCTCAATTTGCGGCGCCATTGAGAAAATATGGGGTAATACATAAAGTCTCTCTAGCTTACCACCCACCCAAAAAATGATTTAGCGGAGTTGTCCAACCGCAAAATAAAGAAAATCCTAGAGAAGACGGTCAGCCTCAACGAAAAAGATTGGTCCCAAAAGCTAAATGACACATTATGGGTGTACCACTTCGTATTTAAAACACTGATAGGATTAACGCCATATAAACTAGTTTATGAGAAGTCATGTCATCTACCCCTGTAGTTAGAAAACCGAGAATATTAGGCCATCAAGAAAATAAATTATGATTTTCAGGACGCGAGGAAGCAAAGATTACTACAACTAAATGAATTGGAAGAAATGAGAATGAACGCATATGAAAACTCTCGAATTTACAAGGAGCGACGAAGCAGTGGCACGACCAATGCTTGACCAAAAACAATTGGAGCCCGGACAATTAGTTCCGTTATTTAATATGCATTTGAAGATTTTTCTTAGGAAATTAAAATCTCATTGATCGGGCAGTTCAAAGTTAAAGAAGTGCACCTATATAGAACAATAACGATATTGAACAAAAAAGACGGAACTGAATTCAAAGTTAACGGGCAGAGAGTTAAACATTATCGAGGGGACGAGAGTGATCGAGTAGTCTCATCCATCGCGCTCAAATAATAAACATTAGTCATGAAAGTCCTGCCGGGACTTGAAATTAGGCGCTACTTGGGAGACAACCCAAATTTTAGTTTGCATTATTAATTTGCATTACAATTTTTCGAATCTATGTTGGTAGTATCCTATGTTTTTAGTATTTTCATAGCTAAGTGATTAAATCTTTATCTAAAAGACAAAAAACCAAAAAGAAAAACAAACAAAAAAAGAGACAAGAAGATCGTGAAGAAAAGAATGAAAAAAAAGACTTCTGTAGAATTTCGGACAGAAAAAAAGATGTTGCAATATGGGTTGCTAGTCAAAAATATTTGTTACAATAAATTTATTGTTATCCGCCATTGTGCTTGAGCTTTACATCTTCGGATTGGCCGGTTCAATTGAACTGTCGCGCGCAACCTTCTTAATCCGCCGGTTCACCATGGTAGAAAAGTTAAAACGTGAAGCCCTCGGTTCATCTCCTTTACTAAATCCTGATCCCTTCACAAACCCTTGAATAGGGCACGATTGGGAGCGGTGCTGAGAGAGGTAGGTAACATCGCCAACGACGTCGACAGCTCCATCGGGAACACTAGGAGAAAATAGGAGAAGGGAGAGGTAGGCGAAGGCGGCAAGTGCGACGCCGGCAGCTCCATCGGGAACACTAGGAGAATTCGAGAGCGGAGAGCGTGTGGCGCATGCGAACTGTGGGAGTCGCTGTAAGACCCTCCCCCTTGCCAAGGAGTTCACCCGGTCTTATGCCCAGAACAGCCGCCCTACGATGGCACTAACACACGGTGTATAACCCTGTATCCGGCGAGTGGGATCGATAAGAGTGGCTAGCTAAATCAGGTAGTTCAAGTCGGGAGTGAGTTGGAAGGGAGACAAGGGCTCTGTAGCCTCGTTGACTCGCCCAGGAGGGGTGGAATTGGCATGGGGCGAGTGGCTAGTGGAGTAAGTAGGCTTGCACTCGCCCTGGCTCTCGGCAGTAGAAGGCGAGTGGGGCAGGTCGGGCCCGCACTCGCCCGGGGCTAAAGGGAGGCGGCAAGTGCTAGCCCATCGAGCACTCGCCATCCCAGACGAGTGGTAGCTTCAAGGACCACTCGCCCAATAACATGTGTAATTCAGTGTTCGCCAAGAAAGCCAAGCGAGCCCATCCCTTGGCGTTGAGTGAGGTGCATTCTGTCAACGCCTTCAGCTCACCTAACATTAAGTGAGGTTGGCTTTATCAATGCCTTCAGCTCGTCTGGCATTTAGCGGGGCTATCACTATCAACACCTTCAGTTCGCGAGGCGTTGAGGGAGGCTGGCTCTGTCAATGCCTTCAATTCGCCTGGTATTGTGGGAGGTTGGCTCTGTCAACGCCTTCAGTTCGTCTGGCGTTGAGTGAGGCTAGCTCTGTCAATGCCTTCAGCTCGCCTGGCGTTGACTGGGGCTAGCTCTGTCAATGCCTTGAGCTCGCTTGACGTTGAGTGACTCGTTCTTTGTCGACGCCTTCAGCTCGCCTGGCATTGAATGATGCGAGACCCTTCCAGAACTGCATTCACTCTTAGTGGGATACCATGGAGGCATGTGCCTGGTTTACCCTAGCACTTGCCCCTTTAGATGAGTGGCGTCTTCATGGGCTATTCACCCAGTTGATCCATAGGTAGAATTACCTGGATGCCCTTGCAGGGCTGCAAGTAGCCTTCTAGAACATTAGAATTTGGTTGTTGGCATACCACTTTTGGCTGCATATAACTATTCAGAATAACAAAGTTATGCTATTTGCAGGCCAGGTTTTAAAAAACTATAAATAGGCCCAAGGGGGTACCTCAGAAGGCAAGCTTTACAATTCTCTTATTCTCTTGTCTTATAGTGCTTTCTGAAGTGCCCTTAGCTCAGCACAGGCTAAGGAGGGGAAGCGCTCTAAGATCTTCCAGGTATGTGGTGGGACCTCCGCGCTGGAGCCTTGGGTAAGTTTCAAGTTCTAAATCTTCGACCAGCCAAGCTTGTTAGGCAAAGTAAGTGTGTGGTCACCCCTTCCCCAAGGGTTCGGACTCCACAAGAAGTCGGTTTCCGATTTCAACATTTTGGAGCGGTGAGCGTGGAGAGTGATCAGCACAGAAAACCTTAGCGTGATCAATGACTGGAGACGAAGGACGAGGTTCCGGCAGGGCCGACTCGCCGCCTCCCCCTCCAATAGCAACTTTCGGGATGTTCGAGGATTTCCGGCAAAAGATGTTAAACCTTATCATGTTCGCACTCGGCACTCACGCTGAGTGCTTAACACCAGCTATCCCAGTTGTCACAGCCCCAGCCCTTGGAGAGAACGCCCCCGACAGGCGACCTGGGAAGGAGGTAGTAAAGGAAGGCGGCGAGCGGGATCTGCCAGGGCGAGTTCTTTTCCCCTGCTAGGCAAGTGTTGGCTGGAATGGCGAGGTGGAGGCGCGATATTGCCCGGCTCGCCTGGCAGGGGATGACAGCCGTTTCAGTGAGTTGGTCTCATCCGCCCCGATTCTAGAGGGGTTTCACGAGCCGGAGATGTCCTATTACACAAGGAGGAATGAACCGGTCCAGCATATCCAATGGTATGAGGATGTGGTTTTTATTAGGCAGATATCAGATGCCTTCAAGTAACGACTATTCGCTATCACCCTCAAGGAAAATACGAGAGATTGGTTCCACCAACTGTCGGCCAACTCCATCTACTGCTTTGAGGATCTGCGCCGAGGGTTCTTGCTAAGGTTCACCACTTCCAAGAAGAGGAAGAGTGAGTCTGAGTCCTTGTTTCTAATCAAGTGGAGGGTGGTTAAGACCCTCGGGAGATACTTGGACCGATTCATGGAGGTGGTTCTCTAGGTGCAGGAGAAGCCAGGGCACACCCTCATGATGGCCTTCACCTCGGGTCTTTAGCAGGGATTCTTTAGGATGGAACTGAAGAGGGTGCCTCCAGTGTCCTTTGAGGAGCTGATGGAGAGGGCAGTGAGGGAAGTCGACAGAGAAGCGTCGAACCCGACATTTGCCAAGAAGTTGTCCAGGTGGGCGGCAGAGAAAGAGAAGGAGCCAGGAGTGGCAGGGGGCAGGAGGTCAAGAGGGCAAAGCCCAGATAGAGTGAGTAGCAACATCCAAGATGGGGCTACTAGGAGCTGAATAATTAGCTAGGCTGGAGGCATCCAGAGAGGCAGGACCAGGGGGAGAGGAGAGGTTTCAATGGAGGAGACCACTGCCGAGGGAGGGCAATGCCATTTCAACCCTCCAGGCTGGAGGCAGGGCCAGATGCCTCCTCTCCCTGATCTGTTTTATGCTATGGCAACATCCCTAGGGAGGAGAAGGAGAGGTCAAATGAGAAGGCAGGAAGGCAGGGTGGAGCTGCCTTACTGCGATTTCTATCAGGAGGATGGCCACGCCATGACCACATGCCCAGAGTTCTAGGAGTTTTGGGGAACCAGGGAGCAGCAGCATCCTCGTTGGGAGGTGCGGATTGAAGAGGTCCTGCAAAGAGGGGGGGACAGGTGCGAGGATAAGGCCTATGTAGGGGGCCGAGGAGGGATCAGGGTGATCCAGGGGAGGGGGGGTAGGAGTTGAGGCCACCCGCAAGATGAGCCTCCATACCATGTACCTCCGGAGCGTCGCTTTGACATCTCTAACTGCACCCCAGAGGATAAGATTTCCTTCATGAGGAAGGACATGCTGGATTATGAGGACCCATTCTGCGACGCGCTGGTGATCCAGGCCGCGGTCAAAAATTTTACCATCTCTCGGATCCTCATTGATAATGGGAGCTCGGTCAATGTCGTCTTCAAGAAGGCGTTCGATGCGATGAAGGTGGAGGCCAGGAGGGTGTTGGCCTCGGATGGGCCTTTGTTCGGATTTTTTGGGAAGGAAGTGGAAGGAGGAATGGGACTCCATGTTACCCTGAGGGTCAATCCAGAAACTGTCGGTTCATCATCGTGGACACTCCAAGCAGCTACAACGCCATACTCAGACGGCCCCTCATTAGTGCCTTCAATTGTGTGCCCTCCTAATTCCACCAGTGCCTCAAGTTCCATGCCGAGGGAATTCAGGTCCGGGTTCGGGGAGACCCCAAGGTATAAAGGGAGTGCTACGTGACCGCGGTCAACTCTATCTCCAATCAAGGAGGAGCCAAGGAGATGGAGCGGAAGATGGAGGAGCTGTCGGGACAAGAGGCCGAATGCAGAGTTGAGGAGATGGAGGAGTTTGAGGTTCGCACCCATATGGAGGTGGCAGAGGGAGTGCAGGAGCAGGCTTAGGTGATGGCTGTAGAGGAGGTTGAGGAGGAAGTTCTTGCCCTAGGCAAGGGGGCCATGGGCGAGTGGGAAGACCATTATTGGTTGGAGGAAGCATAGGAGGTGGTGGAGATGGAGGTTCTGACCCATGGAGGTAGGGTGGAGAAAGTGCGAATCAGCGGAAGGATGAGTCCAGAGGACCAGGAGAGGATGCTGTAGTGCATTCGGAAGAATGTGGATGTCTTCTCATTGAGTATGGAGGATATACCAGGGATCGATGTGGACGTTGCCTTCCACCACCTCAACCTAGATCCTGAGTCTCGCCCCATCAGGCAGAAGAAGAGATCTACCACGGACAAGATGGACGAGCCGATTTTGGAGGAGGTGGGTAAGCTCCTCAAGGCCGGATTCATTTCAAAGATCCATTATCCGGGATGGGTCTACTTGTTTAAATCATGTGTGGCCGACCTGCGAGCAAAAGTTTGTAAGACACTGTTTAAATATTGGTGAAATATTGTAAGGCCATAAGGCCAGTACTTTTGATACTTTGTATTTCATCCCCTTTGGGTTTGTTAGTGGACATTCGTGCTTGTGGCTGGGTTCTTACTCTTGCAATTTAATAAATTGCTTCCACTAGATGCTCTGTGTAGGACGTTATGATAGGAAGGATGGTTTCTTCTAGTAACTCGTCGGTTTGTCCGTGGTATATAGTGTCAGGCCCCGGTCAGACCTACTGCTATATGCATGCGGTATGGGCATTATGAGTTCACCGTCATGCCGTTTGGGCTGACTAATACACTGTCCATGTTTATGGATCTGATGAATAGAACGTTTAGAGAGTACCTAGACCACTTCGTGATAGTCTTTATTGACGACATATTGGTGAACTCGCAGTGCGAAGAGGATCACTTCAAGCATTTGCATTTGGTTTTGGAGACGCTTAGGAGGAACCAACTGTAAGACAAGTTCTCCAAGTACGAGTTTTGGTTGTCCTCGGTGGCATTCCTTGGTCATATAGTCAGTGGAGAAGGGATTACGGTGGATCCAACGAAGATAGTTGCGATACGGGAGTGGTCTGTGTTGTGTTCAGTAGCGAAAGTCCGGAGTTTTCTGGGACTTGCTGGCTACTACAGGCGCTTCGTAGAGAACTTCTCGCGGATAGCGTTATGCCTCACGACTTTGATAAGGAAAGATCAAAAGTTTGTGTGTGCGCACAAGATTTTGAAGAACTGAAGAGTCGGTTGACCACGGCGCCTATCTTATGTTCGCCGATTAGGACCGAAGGATTTGATATCTACAGTGACGCTTCAGGCAGTGGTTTGGGTTATGTTCTACTACAGCATGGGAGAGTGATAGCTTATGGCTCGTGCCAGCTAAAGGTGTATGATAGGAATTATCCAGTCCATGACTTGGAGTTAGCGGCCATAATATTTGCTCTGAAGCTTTGGAGGCATTACATGTACGGTGTGAAGGTCGATATCTATACCAACCACAAGAGCCTGAAATACTTGTTGGATAAAAAGGATATAAAAATGTGGCATCGGAGATAGATGGAGTTCCTGGGGGACTACTCATTCAAGATTCATTTTGTGCCTGGGAAAGGCAATGTAGTTGTGGACGGGTTGAGTCGCAGGGACCCTACGCGGGCCAACTGGTTGTCGGTTCGTGACGAGCATTTGATTCGGGAGTTGGAGGCATTAGAGATCTCTTGTGTTGACAAGCAGACTAGTGTCGAAGCGTAATTGAACCGGATAGAAGTTCAGTTTGACCTGGCTGATCGGATTTGGCAGGCTCTGGATTTGGATAGCAACATGAAGCAAATCATGGATGAGGCTCAAATTCCCAATTTGATGTTGTTAATGGGTTGTTGCGGAATGACAGACGTCTGTGCATCCCAAATGTGGGTAAACTGCTGGTGGAATTGATGTATGAGGCTCATCATACCAAGTACTCGATTCACCTAGGGAGCACGAAGATGTATCGTGATTTGTAGAAGTTGTTCTGGTGGCCAGGACTTAAGAAGGACGTGGCACTTTACGTGGCGAAGTGTCAAGCGTGCGCCTTGGTGAAGGCGGAGTGCTAGAAGCCCAGAGGTTTCTTGAAGCCCTTGTCTATCCCGGAGTGGATATTCGACGATATTTCTGTGGATTTTGTGCATGGTTTGCCAAGATTGCAGAAGGGGAACGACACCATCTGGGTGATCGTAGATCATTTGATGAAGGTGTCGCACTTTATTCTTAATAGGAAGGATGATTCGATGGATAAACTGGTAAAACTCTTTGTGGATAACATTGTTCGACTCCACGGTGTGCCCCGCAGCATCGTGAGCGACCGAGATAGACGGTTCACATCCAATTACTGGAGGTTGGTACAATAAATGTTGGGAACCAAGCTGAGTTTCAGCACGACCTTTCATTCCCAGACGGATGATCAAACTGATAGGGTCAACAAGACGATGGAAGAAATGCTTCGCATGTGCATCTTGGATTTCGGGAAGTAGTGGGAAGATCACATGTACTTCGTGGAATTTACTTATAATAATAGCTACCAAGAGAGCATTCAAATAGCGCCCTTCGAGGCCCTTTATGGTAGGAAATGTTGCACGCCGTTGTCGTGGTTAGAAACGGGTGAGTCGAAGCTGTATAAATGGTAAGAGGTGGAAGATGCAACTTCGTTGGTATGAACTATTCGAGAACGATTGCAGATCACTCAGTAGAGGCAGGCTAAATACTATAATGCCAAGCATTGGAACGTTGAGTTCGTTGTTGACGACTGGGTGTACTTGAAGATTAAGCTGTTCAAGGATGTCTCACGGGTACGACGCTTGAAGAAGCTGAGCCCGAGGTACCTTGGACCATTTGAAATTCTGGAGCGAATTGGTGAAGCAGCTTATCGACTGAAGCTATCTGTGGAACTTAGTGGTCTACACGACGTATTCTACATACCTGTGTTACGGAAGGCGATGCAAGAGCCATTGCAAGTGATTACGGTCGATCAAGTACCGGTTGATGTTGGGTTGACAACGAAGGTCAAGCCTATTCGCATTGAGGACTCGGAAGTCAAGCGACTGCGTAACAAAGACATCAAGATGGTCAAAGTAAGATGGGACAACTGCGGTCGTGAGGAGCTTTCATGGGAGCGAGAGCAGACCATGCTCGAGGAGTATCCCGAGCTCTTCTTCTCAGGTACCGTTTAAGTTTGAGTACTTTCTATTCCTTAATTTTGGGACGAAATTCATTTAAGGTGGGAGAATTATAACACCCCAAAACTCGAAAATGACCTGGTAGCATTTTAAGGCCAATCTGCGGCCTGTTAGAGGTTACACGGTCTGGGACACGGGCGTGTCCAGAGCCGTGTCGTGCTCGGATTCGACGATTTCCCGCATGGTCGTCGAAATGCATTCGACGATTTATGGAAGTGATTACACGGCCTGAGACACGGGCATGTACAAGGCCGTATCCTACTCAAGATGTTATCCGGGCTGTGTCGAGCGAGTTACACGGCCTGGGACACGAGCGTGTCCCAGGGCATGTTTGGCACACGGCCTGTGACACGGGCGTGTCACAGGGCCATGTCCTGTTTGAGATGTTTTGGTCCTATGTCGGTTGAGTAACATACCCCGCAACACAGGC
Organism: Platanthera zijinensis; assembly: GCA_039513925.1. Lineage (NCBI taxonomy): Eukaryota > Viridiplantae > Streptophyta > Magnoliopsida > Asparagales > Orchidaceae > Platanthera > Platanthera zijinensis. The sequence goes on along the minus strand of CM077086.1, from coordinate 20,108,056 downwards.
GTGTACTGTCTGACACGGGTGTGTCTAAGCCCATGTCCTGTTCGGGTTGCAACGGTTTCAGCATTGATTGAGGCACACGACCCATGACACGGGTGTGTCCATAGCTGACACGGGCGTATCCCATGCCATTTTAAAGGTCGTGTCCTGTTCTTTATTTTCTGGTTTACGATGAATGTGGAACACGGCCCTGGACACGGGCGTGTCACAAGCCGTGTTCGGCCCAGGAAATTGATTTTAAGTGTGAATCGTGGCCGTTCATTTCCTTCTTTTGGGATCCAAGGGACCAGGGCTATTTTTGCTGAGTTAAGGCCGTGAATAGGGTTTGAAACCCTCATTCCACTTTGAACTTTCTCTTTCTAAAGACTTAGAGAGAGGGGAGAGCAAGGAAGAAGAAGAAGGAGAGATCCGGCTGCCGGAGGAGCTTCAGAGCCCCAAATCGCAAGCCGAGTCCAGATCTACGGAGGCGAGACCATTGCGGTGCTTTTCATCTGTCTAGATCTTCATGGCGCCAAAGAGAAACACTTGGGTAACGATTCTCTTTTTGGACATGTGAAGTCCTCTTTCCTTTTTTGCATAGGAAGCCCGCTCTTGCGAGTATGCGGTGAGTGTGAGGTATTCCTTTGGGTAGACATAAATAGTCCCCGTTGTTTTGCATGTAGAGTCCGGAATCAAAGTACGGACATAGGCATAGTGTGTGAAGCCTACCCTGACAAGTTGGTCTGGATCGGTGATGTTTCATTATGCTTGTAGTGCCGAAGAAGACTCCGTGCCCTTTTGCTTTTCGGGTTTTCTACACGGTAGATTGCATCAAGGAGTCTTGGGGATTAATCCCAAGGTGCACCCAAAAATCTGGGCAAAAGCGAAGTTCTGCCGATTTGGTGATCTGTGAGCCATCCTTGTACATAACCAGGTTATGTACTTTTGTTTGATCGATACTCAGGATTTGGTGAAGCTTGTCCCGCGTCGATGACTTGAATTGTCATGACGAGGTGAGCAACAGGTTGGTGGAACCTTACCCGCTCTATATGGTTCAGTTTTAGAGGCCTACCGATGGCATGGAGGGAGGGTCTTAGGCTTAAGCCGGAAAGACTTTAATGCTCACGAGTTTGCCATCCTAGGAGCAGTGGTGGACCGAGTTCACCATGTAAGTGCCCTGAGAGCACGATGTGTATGGCCGTGTGATCCTACACCTGTGGTGAAGTGTGCTTAAACTGTAATTTCACTATCCTATTTGGTTATACTAATGCAATGCAGGGAAGGAGCACCGCCACCCCAAGAAAGGGGTGGAGTCGTTATAATTTGGTCAGCTTTAGCTGACCGTTGCTTTTTTTGCCATCGCTACGGAGGATTGTTGCTTGCAGGTGCTGTGGAGCCTAGTGGCAAGTAGCGGGCTGATGCCCTGGTTGCTGAGCCGGCCCTCGAAGGCCATGCAAATGTTTACTTGTTATTCTCATGTGTGAGCGGTCTGCGTGCCGATGTTTGGAAGACACTGTTTATTTAAGTAAACTTTTGTAAGGACATAAGGTCAAGTACTTTGTGTATTTGTACGCTCATTTCTAATTGTGGTATTTTATTAGACATTCATGTTGTTGGCTTGGGTTCTTTTCTTTGCAACTTTTAAAATGCTTCCACTATAATGTGCTTTGTATAGTACGTGTGTTATTGGAAGGATGGTTTCATTTAGTAACCCTTCGGTCTGTCTGTGGTATATGACATCGGGCCCCGGCCGAACCTACTACTATATGCTATGTTACGGATAGGGGTGTTATACGGCGGACGACGAACCGTCACGCCGGGAGTTTGTTACAAATTGCACTTTGCGTTGATAGGCTTCGCTTAGCACCTTGCTGATTCTGGAGGTGGGAGCGGAGGGCCTGAACTTGCGGTTGCAGAGGCCACTTGGGACTTGATAGGTTGGGCTTCGTCGGGTGGCTTTAACTTGGCTCGTACGTGGCTCGGGTGCGGCTCGGTCACGGCTTGAGAACAGTTCGGGTACTGCTCGTAGGAGGAATTCGGCAGAGCTTCCACCCGAGGAAGAAGAATACTTGAAGGAAAAGGTGAGAAATGAGGAGATCTGGGGCTCCTTTTATAGGCTCGAGGAGGCGGTTACGGTGGTTATGCTGCTATCCGCATACCGTAACCACCCAAAATTAATAATTTCCGAAAGTTTAGGGGTCCGCATTAATACCACTGTTATCACCTCTTATTAATAATTAAATTGCTAATTAAATTCTCCTACTAACCTGGTGGTTAGTGGGTGGTTACATGCGAATCAGACGGCCAGGAACGCCCCTTATCGATCGAATGATGCTTGAGAAACTCCACGGGTGGTCGGCAAACTCGCCGCCAAGTTCGCCGACGAGGTGAGAACTGCCGACGGAGGCCGGGGAGGAGCGGCCCGGGCGGTCGCTCCTTTGGCCGCACCGGCGGCCGAGGGAGGGGTTGGCCTGGGCAACCACGACTAACGGCCGAGGGAGGGGTGGCCCGGGCAGCCGCGCTGGTGACCGAAGTAGGGGGAAGCCCAGGCGGCTGCTCCCCTTGGCCACGGCTAACGGCCGAGGGAGGGGGAGGCCGGCCCCCTGGGCTGCGCCGGCGGTCGAGGGAGGGTGCGGCTCGGGCGGTAGCCCCCCTTGGCCGCGTGTTGGGACCGGCGTTTCTTCACTTGACCCGTGGCGCTTTGCTACTTATTTAAGAAATTAAGTAGCGTCCTCTCCAACAGTCCGGGCTTTTAGTGTAGTTAGGTATGCGCTTGATCTTTCAATTAGTATCAAAGCAGGTCACGGGTTCAAGACCGGGGGGGCGCTATTAAATCCTTATTTTTCTCTTCTATCTGTGTGGGTCCGGCAGGTCAGGCAACCGTGGACATGTGGTAACCCCACCTCTGAGCCAGGTTGGCCATGTGGTAACTCCACCTCTGAGCCGACGGGTTGTGCTGGACGCCGGGGGGGGATTGTTGGGTCCGGCTTTTGGTGTAGTTGGGTATGCGCTTGTTCCTTCAAATTGTATCAAAGCAGGTCACGGGTTCAAGACCGGGAGGGCGCTATTAAATCCTGATTTTTCCCCTCTACCTGTGTGGGTCCGGCAGGTCAGGCAACCGTCGACATGTGGTAACCCCACCTCTGAGCCAGGTGGGCCATGTGATAACTCCACCTCTGAGCCGACCGGTTGTGCTGGACGCCGGGGCGGGGGGGGATTGTTGGGTCCGACGTTCCTTCACTTGACCTGTGACACTTTGCTTCTTATTTAAGAAATTAAGTAGCGTCCTCTCCAAAAGTCCGTGCTTTTGGTGCAGTTGGGTATGCGCTTGATCCTTCACCGCGGCTGACGGCCGAGGGAGGCGTGGCTCGGGCGGCCGCTTCCTCAGCCAGGATCGGGGCTGGCGTGACGAGAGTGGACGGGTGGCATGCTAGCGGGGAGGAGGCCGGCCGCCGCCCGCCGGCAAGGTCGGGCTCGCGGTGGTTTACCGACTATGTGTGATGGGATCGGTGCGTGGGGGATCAGGCGCGGTGATCGCGCGTACGGTCAATCCTATGATCCCACTTCTTTTGAGGTAGAGATCATGAATGTGTGGTTATGTGCACACTTAATCTTATAAAATATATCTCATCCCCAACACTCTTATTTGCAATGATTGGAGGTCTTTGACGCTGTAAGACCCCCATTTTTTTTCTTTTTCGACACCGGGGTCTTAGGCCCAGGACCGCCACCTTGCAGTGATACCTTCGCACCCAGGAAGGTCGTCACTACAAGATGCCGATTCTGGCGGCCAAAATCGATCACAACTGTAGCAATAAAATAAAAGCAAGTCCACAGAAAATCACATGTATAGAAAATAAGCTCCACGAAGGGAGTGTCCATAGATAGTACATATAATAAAAATCTCGGGCTTATGCCCGGTACATCAAGTCCTCACTACAAATCACTCATCGCGGAAGCAAACTAATATAACTACTAGTATTCGGGACTCACAGTCCCGGCTGTCTGGACTCCAGTACTAGACTGTCCGATCTCCAAGAGTGCTGACCTCCGGGGCTGCTCCTCCATACTGGGCTCCGTGCTCCCCTAAATGATGTGGTTCGAAAACTGTTAGTCTAAAAGACTAAGTCCTATCGTCCTCCGCCCCTTCCCCCATGGCTCCTAAGCACCGAGCGGGGAGAAGGAAAGGAAAGGACATGAAGGTGGAGAATGTCAAATAGCAGATGGCAGCGGAACTAGACTAGCAGTTCTAAGTATGGTAATAATGATACAAAGTTAGAATAAGTAACCTTAACTTATGTGAATACACATAAGCTATGGGATCTCTTGCAGGGCTCCTATCATATAAAAGTCTCATACCGATTTATACGATAGGGTGTCGGTTTTACTAGCAGGCTTAAATATATAATACTGAAAAAGAACCTTGACTTATAAGCTCACTCGCACGAACTTAAAGGCCAAGGGGTCGTTTTGCAAGGCCTAATGTATAAAGCGTCCCATATCGCTTATATATTAGGTGTCAGGTTATATGCAATGGTTATGCTATGAAATACAATTATGCTATGATGTGAACATGCAAGTGCAATTCACCCACTCGACTCTGTGTACACATACCTTTAGTTCCCCCTTTCGGAGCCGTTACCTCCCAGGATACCTCCGTAGTGGCAGACGGAAGCGGTGGGTTGGGCCTCGCCCACCTCTAAACCAGTAAAGCACTACCGGTCAGACCTATCGTACGCCTCAACGCTTGGTGCACAAAGCGGACTCCTGTGTACTCTTGCCGGCTGGCGCACCGGACTTCTGTTGGCGAAGTGCTAACCACACTTGCCGAGTCAGCGTATTGGCGTCGGTGCATCGACCCTCCAATACCGAAGACCCACCACCTTATACCTTTTATGCACATGCAATAGTTATGAGTCCCAACAACCGAGCCAAATCTCCCCGGACTATCCCGTCCGTCATAATCAACAACTGAGCTGAAGCTCCCCGGACTATCCCGTCCGTCATAATCAACAACCGAGCTGAAGCTCCCCGGACTATCCCGTCCGTCATATTCTACAACCGAGCCGAAGCTCGTCGGGCCACCATGCCCATCACGATAACCACTGGGCTTATTGCCCGAGTAACCCAAACTATCTCCCGGGACATTGGGGTGTGAGAGTATGAAATCCAAAGTTTACTATTTACTCTGGTGGTGATTTTATACCTACGACTTAGGTTTTACTAGGGACTGCCCAAGGTATTCCCTGTGAAGGGCTCTCGAGGGCACTAGGAGCTATGATGGGCTGAATCCCAAAGCTCCCTTTCGCAAGGCACTTATTCTTGTTGGTTGGTAACTAATCCCATATCCATTACCCATTTCTTTTTCATATTACGGTAGACTAAACCTAAGGTGATTTTGACCTATCACTCTATTGGGGAAGACGATCTTTCGTCGACCCCAAGCACTACTCAACACTACCGACTCATATCTCACTACTTAAACTAAACTTCTAGGATGACTCATCCACATCTACAAAATCCAGCAACATGGCTAACTCCAACTATGCAAATCATTTTCTTTCAACAATTTATTAAATGCAGACCACAAGGTTAAATGTCATGTAAAATGGGGAGTACATCAAATAATCATCCAATACTCCTATAATAATTAATGGAGGTCCATTATGACCTTTAAGCCTTAAATCCAGAGACCCAAAATTTTCCTTATTTATTTAATAATTTATTTAATTATTCTAGTGACTAAATTTTCCAATAATGAACATGAAGTACCATTTTCAGGCAAGATATCATTCCACTAGTTTTATATGATATTTAAAATAAGGATTTAACTCATCTTCCAAAAATATCTAAATTTTTCAGTAAGGTTTTATCCCAAAATTCCTATTTCATTTTAACCCTTAAAAATTCATTTAAAGAAATATAAAAGACTATATTGCTTCCAAAAATTCAGAGAAAATTCCAGTATGATTCTAATGGAATATAAATGATTTTGGCCAAATTTCATAATTTATTTATCAGTAAATACTTAATTAAATTATTGAATAATTTTCTCATTTAACAAGCTTGTGAAGTAAGTACCTCAAATATGTATCCAAAACTTTTCATAAACTTTATATATGCATATAATAATTCAACACTTCCTCTGCCAAACTTTCATGACCTCCCAAGGGTCAGAGGGACCATAATGTTCAATTTATTAAATTGAGGCATCCCTTGTGTTACAAATGAAGTACTATAACTATTGTCCCAAAATTTCCAATTAAATTACCAGAGGCTCATAATATCCTTATGACCAATCTACCAAAATTTCATCTTATTTTGAGGAGTTTAGCTAGCTCATTCCAACCCTATAATATTTGTGCCCTAAACTAGGGTTAGGGTTTTGTGGGTCCCAAACTTTCCAAAACACTCTAAGATTTTAACCAGAGGGTTATAGTTACCATAATACCCTCCCTACAAAATTTCATAGTCATACAAGGTGTTTTGGCCACATGCCCTTCACAAGGTACAAAAGCCCTTCCTTAGGGTTTGACCTAGGATCTTGGTGCAAATCAATTCCAAACCTCCCCATATTTCATTGGAAGGTGCACAAGTTCATGACAAGTCAGTGTTCCAAATTTGAACTTTTGTTGAGGTTAATTGGACACTCTAAGCAAAAATTACATTTTGGACCAAAATGCCCTTCTTAGGGCAAGCCTAGGGTTTGCATGACTTCCATTCAAATCACCTCCAAACTTAATGAAATTTTAACCAGAGGTCTATATTGACCTCATATACCTCCCACCAAAATTTGGATGAATTTGGACTTCATTTGACCCATAAATTAATTTACCCTAGATAAATTAAATTATTTACAAAACTATAGAAATATTATCTCCATAAATTCCCATTTTTGGGCAGAGTCTAGATATTAGTTAGTGTGACTCCCTTCCAAAATTTCAACTCATTTGGGCTAAGGATGAAGTGTGGGCACTCTGTTTAATGCCTGCCTAGACATATGTATAGACCCCACCAAAATTAGTGCCTTGGTCAAACCAGTCACCCAAATTGGTCCAAACTAATTTTGTTTGAAAGTAAACCCATAGGGCTACATTTTATGTGTTGACCATTTTTTCTGAAATGAAACATAAGTATTTTTAATAATTAAAAACATTAAATACCATTTCTGTGACAAAAATGAAATGTTTCAAATATTATAACCCATAGTTTATTATCAATCCCGCACGCATCTTGACGCAAAGACCGACGGCATCCCGTCGTCTTATTCCTCCAGCAGACGGCTAGGATCTATCCTGCCTGGGCTGACTTCTAGCCACTGCCGCCGGCGATCCGGCCACCTCCCCGGCCGGCCACCGCCGCCAACACCTTCGTGGTGGTCGGGGCTACCTCCAGGCGGCGGCACGGCCGCCGGGGAACACTATTCCGGCGAACCCGACAAGCTCAATTTCATGGAAAAACCATGATTTTTTTTGAATTGGATCGGGCTCAATTGAGCCTGAACCTTGGACCTAAGGACTGCTATGATTTACCCATGGAATAAGGAGTGGAGGTGGACCTTTTTGGCGGCCTGAAGTCGGGAGGATCGCCGAAATGCCATGGTGGTGGTGGTGGTGGTCGGGTTTCTTCAAAAACGCATAAAACAGCCTGGCTTCTTCAGGAAAGTGGTGGGGAATTCTCCTTAGTCTAGGGAAGCTTTTAAGAGGGTGAGGGGAGGTGTTAGGTGGCTGAAAACACTTTGGCCATTTTTGTCCAAAGTCAAGCTTGGCGGCTTGGTAGGTAGGGGGTGGAGCTTGCTCTAACCAGTCAAAAATTGCTGCTGAACTCCCCTTTCCTTGATGAATTGAATGGGGAGGTTGGGGAAGGGGGAGGAGGAGCACAAAGTCCTCCTTCCTTCTTCTTCCTTCTCTTTCTCTCTCCTCCATGGGTGACTTTCTCTCTACTAGTCACCAAGCATGAAATTTGGCACCTATATATCCCATGGCAGCCCACAAGTCCATTTGGTCACTTAAGTCAAGGTTAGCCCAATTGCAATGGGCTTGAGCTTAAGTTAGCCCATTTGGGCTAACTTGACCCAAAGTTGGACTAGGGCCCACCTAGGTCAATTTGGTCCTTGAGGTTTCTTTAATGGGTCCTTGGTGACCCATTAGCCTCCCCTAGGATCAAGGTGGGGTTGGATTGGCCCTTGGAGGTCACTTGACCCTTAACTAGGGCACTTTGACCATTTTGGGTCAAGAGTTGACTTTGGTCAACCTAGCCTTTATGATTGGTCCCAATGGGTCCTTGGTGACCTATTGGCCTCTCACTAGGTCTATGAGGGTAGGGGTGGGGTCCACTTGGCTAAGGGACTGCAATTGACCCTTGTGTAGGTCAATTTGACCCAATTATGGTTAGTGTTGACTTTGGTCAACTTAGCTCCCTTGACTACCCTCCATGGGTCCTTAGTGATCCATTGACCCCCCTTACTAGGGTTATAAAGGTATAGGTGTGGTCCATTTGGCTAAGAGACTGCAATTGACCCTTGTGTAGGTCAATTTGACCCAATTAGGGTTAGAGTTGACTTTGGTCAACTCAGGTCCTTTGGCTGCCCTCCATGGGTCCTTAGTGACCTATTGACCCCTTACTAGGGTTATAAAGGTATGGGTGGGGTCTTGGAGTCTTGGTGAAGCTTCATGATCACCTTAAACCAAGGTTTTGGAGTTTACTATTTGCAGACCATAGTGCCTCTATCCACACCGCCAGGTCCACTTGACTCTTTCTTAGGCTTCCTAGGGTTTTGTCATGACAAAACCACTCTTAGGGGTCTAGTTGGAAATGGGATGTTACAAATCTCAATAAACAAAACAAAGATTTTGTCCCCGAAATCAAGGTTACGCTCACGGGGACTCCTATCGGGGAGAAGGAAACTTGTAATATCCCATGAGAATCGAAAGATTTAGATCACGACCATGTTCGCTATGTGAGTTTTAAAGGTGATAGTCAAATCTAAGACCAATTCGCTCAATTGGCAAAGTTTAGACCCCAATAAACAAAAGTTTAGCTCATATTCTTGAAATTTCAGTTCTACTAGTTTAAAATAGGAAGGTAAATTGAACATCCTGAGAGGTTGTGAGGTATACCTGACTGAAGAGTTCCGGGTATCTTTGTCGCATCAAGTCCTGGGGCTCCCATATGTGCTCCTCTCTTCCGTGATTTCTCCACAGGACCTTGACTAATGGAACCTTTTTATGGCGTAAGACTCGTACTCTCTTGTCGTCAATCCGAACCGGTTCTAGGTAAACTGACCGATCAGATGCTATCGGCCCATCTGTGGTTGTAACTTGCTGCTCTGGGCGTAGTAGAGCTCTCCTAAGAGAGGATATATGGAATACGTCGTGCAGACTTGCCAGCTCTGGTGGCAGCTCCAGCCTGTATGCCAAGGGACCGATCCGCTCCTGGATCCTATAAGTCCAAATGTATCTTGGACTGAGCTTCTTCCTCTGTCCGCGTACCCGAGTAACTCCATGCATTGGTCGGATCTTCAAGAACACCTGATCTCCTACCTGGAATTCCACCTGAAGATGCCGAGCGTCGTAATACTTAGTCTGCCGGCTCTGTGCTTCTAGCATCCTGTCCCGTATCAATCTCACCTGAACCTCGGTGTCCTCAACAAATTCTGAATCCAATTCCTTAGGGTCCTCGTCCTGTATCCATGACAACGGAGTCCTGCACCTCCGTCCATACAACGCCTCATAAGGAGCCATCCTTATACTGGACTGGTAGCTATTATTATACGAGAACTCGATCAGTGGCAACAACTTCTCCCAAGGTTCACCGCGATCCAATATGCAGAGTCGTAGCAAATCCTCCAGAGTCTGTTGGTGCGTTCCGTCTGTCCATCCGTCTGGGATAAAAAGCCATACTGAATGTTAGTCGAGTGCCCAAGTAAGTCTGCACTGACCTCCACTCCCTGGATGTAAATCGTCCATCTCGGTCTGACACAATCGACTTGGGGATGCCATGATAGCGAACGAACTGCTCCACAAACTTTCGGACTAGCACACTTACCGAGTCATCCTTTCTGATTGGAATAAACCTGGCTACCTTTGTCAGTCGGTCGATGATCACCCAGATCGAATCATTCTCTGTCCTCAATCGAGGAAGTCCATGTATAAAGTCCATGGCGATATCTTCGAACTTCCACTCTGGTACTGGGAGTGACTGCAATAATCCTGCGGGGTTTTTGCACTCCGCTTTCACTAACTGACACGCCTTGCAATGGGTCACGAAGTAGGTGATATCCTTCTTCAAGCCGGGCCAGAACATAGTCTTCTTCAGATCTGTAGTCATCTTTGTAATCCCCGGGTGTACCGAATATCGACTGCAATGAGCCTCCATCATGATGTCCTCCCGGACCTGGCCTCCCTCCGGTATGTAAACCCGTCCTCTGAAGCACACTAATTCATCCCTCAGCGAGTAGTCTCCCGCCGTGCCTGCTTCTAAGGCTCGGAATATCGGCTCTAGCTGGGTATACTGCCTCTGTCCATCCTTGACCCGTTCTCGAATGTCATCTGTGGTAATTAATGATGATAGATACTCCCGGTACAACTCAGGGTGATCCACAGACACAAAGGATATTTGCATCTTATCTAACATCTGAACCAACTCCAAGGCCATCAACTGTGTTCCTACTCCGGGGTTTGCGGTCTTTCGGCTCAGTGCATCTGCTACCATATTCTCCTTTCCCGTGTGATAGTGCATCTCGTACTGGTAGTCTGCTAAAAACTCCACCCATCGTCTCTGTCTGATGTTCAGCTCTTTCTGCGTGTCCACATACCTCAAATTTTTATGGTCAGAGTATATGTCGTAGTGGACACCGTACAGATAGTGCCGCCAGACTTTCAGTGCAAAAATGACAGCTCCCATTTCTAAGTCATGGACTGGGTAGTTCTGCTCATGCTTCTTCAGCTGCCGAGAAGCATAAGCTATCACATGGCCATTCTGCATCAGCACTGCACCCATGCCCTGGTAGGAAGCGTCGGTGTAGACCTGGAATCCTTCTTTCCCTGAAGGGAGGGCAAGTATAGGAGCTGAAGTGAGTCGTCCCTTTAGCTCTTGAAAAGCCACCTCACACTGTGGGGTCCAGATAAAGGGCACATCTTTCCTTGTCAGAGATGTGAGTGGAAGGGTGATACGAGAGAATCCCTCTACGAACTTCCAGTAGTAACCGGCGAGTCCTAGGAAACTCCGTACATCTGTGGCCGTCTTCAACTGCGGCCAGTCCCGAACTTCTTGGATCTTGGCCGGGTCCACTGCCAACCCAGTACCACTGATGATATGGCCTAGGAAGGCCACCTCCTTCAACCAAAACTGGCATTTGCTGATCTTCGCATAGAGCTTGTGCTCCCGTAGTCTCTCCAGAGTCAGCGTCAGATGCCGAGTGTGCTCCTCTTCCGTCCTAGAGTAGATCAGGATGTCGTCTATGAATACTATGACGAACACATCAAAGTAGGCCTCAAAAACCCGGTTCATGAGGCTTATGAATGCCGACGGAGCATTTGTGAGCCTGAAGGGCATCACGGTAAACTCATATAGCCCATATCTGCTACTGAAAGCAGTCTTTGGAATGTCCTCCTCCTGGATCCGTAGCTGGTAGTAACCCGACCTTAAATCTAGCTTCGAGAAATAATGGGCTCCCTCCAGCTGGTCGAATAATTCGTCTATCCATGGGAGTGGATAGGTATTCCGGACGCTCAGCCTGTTTAGTGCTCGATAATCGATGCACATGCGAAGTGTCCCATCCTTCTTCTTCACAAATAGGATCGGGGCTCCCCATGGCGAGGAACTCGGTCTAACAAATCCGGATTCCACCAGTTCCTGGAGTTGGCTTCGAAATTCTGTCAGCTCTTTTGGGGCCATCCGGTAAGGGGCTCTAGCTGCCGGCTTAGCCCCCGGCACTAGCTGTATCCGGAAATCCTGCTCCCGGTGCGAGGGTAGCCCAGGCAGTTTCTCTGGGAATACGTCGGCAAAATCTCGTACCACCGGAATATCCGAGGTGGAGACCTTGGCCTCAGTCATTTCAAATATCACCTCATATACTTCATCCCCCTGTAAGTGAGCCTTGACAGCCTGTACAGATGACAACATGAGAGAGGGAATAGATCTAGTACCTTCGATGATGAGGTAGGAATCCCCATGTCTCACGGTAACTCTCTTGGACATGCAGTCAATCTGAGCATGATTCCAGTTCAACCATGTCATTCCTAGGATCAAATCAAAGACTGGCATCCTTATGATCGTCGCTGGGGCTTCAAATATCTTTCCGCTGATCTCCGCCTCCATATTCCAGTGGGCAGAGGTGAACAGCTCTGATCTGTCGGGTAATCGTATCCTCATCATCAAACCCGTGAATCGCTCTACTCCTTCCAACCCTTCTACGAAGGCTTCCGATACAAACGAGTGTGAAGCACCCGTATCAAATAGCATATAAGCGGGTTTGCCGCTGATGAAAACTATTCCCGGGGGTGGGGAAAGTTAAATGTCTTAGAATCTAGCTATGATTTTCTTTCCTAGATTATCACTTCTATATAAACTTAAAAGTCATGAGGAAATAAGTTTACAATTTTCTGACGTACCAATGATTACTTGCTTCGGGTTCTGGGGTTGAGCCAAATCCAGTGCATAAATTTGCTCCCTCTGCTGCCTGCGATCTGCACCCTAGAAACTACGTCCTCGATCACGTCCTCGTCCTCCAAATTGTTGGGCATGCGGGGCAGCCTGGGGTGCTGGTAGAGGTGCTTCCCTCATGGGGCAGTTTCTCCGAATGTGTCCTATCTGATGACAGTTATAGCATTCTGGTGGGGGAAATGTCATACCCCCGGGTCTTGGTGCCTCCCTCATCTGAAGAGGCTGAGGGGCCAATATCACCTGCTCCCTCGGCTCCTGCCTCACTTCCTGATGAGGCTGGTCCTCTGGCCTTCTCCCATCTGGTATAGCACCTTGCCGCTGATCATTTCTGGCTCTCCGGCCCTGATCCTCCGCTTGCCGCTTCCGGCCCCGAGTGATGTGCCAATCAGCCTCAATCCTCTTTGCCATCTCCAAAATCCGGGAGATAGGCCCGTCGGATATAAACAATAAAGACTCCCTCAAGTCCTCCTGCGGGCCTTTATAAAATCTCTTGATGTACCCCGCTTCGTCCAGCTGGTAAGAATCTGCATATCGAGCCAAATGGTCGAACTCCCGATGGTACTCTACCACTGTCCGGGTGCCCTGCTTCAGCTGTAAAAACCGCTCCTCCAACTCATCCCTGGCCTACTGCGGAACAAAATGTTCCAGGAGTGCGGCCCTTAACTCTTCCCAGGAAATTTCTGCAACCTCCCTATCAGCAAACATTGTGTCCAGCAGCGTCTTCCACCACCTCTTGGCATGGGACTCCAGGCAGGAGACAACCAAGGCCACCCTCTCCTCCCAGGGACACTGTTTCCCAGTCAGCATTTCGTACATAATATCTAGCCGTTCTTCTGTCTGTACAGCGGATTCTGTCCCCAAGTAAGATGGAGGAGAGAGTCCTCGAAAGATGCTCAGCCAATTGGCCCCCGGGTTTGGCTGCAGAGCCGGAACCTGCTGAGCCCTGAAAGCATCTAGAATGGCCGTCAGCGTTTGACCCATCTCCGAGTGTAGGAATGGAGTGGGGACCGGGGGAGGTGGTGCAATAGTCGGAGTCTGCTGAACTCCGCCTTGTGGTGTTGACTGCGCTGGGGGCTGCGTAATAGAAGCCAAATATAAGAAGTCTCTTTAAAAGCCACCTCACACTGTGGGGTCCAGATAATAGGCACATCTTTCCTTATCAGAGATGTGAGTGGAAGGGCGATATGAGAGAATCCTTCTACGAACTTCCGGTAGTAACCGGCGAGTCCTAGGAAACTCCGTACATCTGTGGCCGTCTTCAACTGCGGCCAGTCCCGAACTTCTTGGATCTTGGCCGGGTCCACTGCCAACCCAGTACCACTGATGATATGGCCTAGGAAGGCCACCTCCTTCAACCAAAACTGGCATTTGCTGATCTTCGCATAGAGCTTGTGCTCCCGTAGTCTCTCCAGAGTCAGCATCAGATGCCGAGTGTGCTCCTCTTCCGTCCTGGAGTAGATCAGGATGTCGTCTATGAATACTATGACGAACACATCAAAGTAGGCCTCAAAAACCCGGTTCATGAGGCTTATGAATGCCGACGGAGCATTTGTGAGCCTGAAGGGCATCACGGTAAACTCATATAGCCCATATCTGCTACTGAAAGCAGTCTTTGGAATGTCCTCCTCCTGGATCCGTAGCTGGTAGTAACCCGACCTTAAATCCAGCTTCGAGAAATAATGGGCTCCCTCCAGCTGGTCGAATAATTCGTCTATCCGTGGGAGCGGATAGGTATTCTGGACGGCCAGCCTGTTTAGTGCTCGATAATCGATGCACAGGCGAAGTGTCCCATCCTTCTTCTTCACAAATAGGACCGGGGCTCCCCATGGCGAGGAACTCGGTCTAACAAATCTGGATTCCACCAGTTCCTGGAGTTGGCTTCGAAATTCTGTCAGCTCTTTTGGGGCCATCCAGTAAGGGGCTCTAGCTGCCGGCTTAGCCCCCGGCACTAGCTGTATCCGGAAATCCTGCTCCCGGTGCGGGGGTAGCCCAGGCAGTTTCTCTAGGAATATGTCAGCAAAATCTCGTACCACCGGAATATCCGAGGTGGATACCTTGGCCTCAGTCATTTCAAATATCACCTCATATACTTCATCCCCCTGTAAGTGAGCCTTGACAGCCTGTACAGATGACAACGTGAGAGGGGGAATAGATATAGTACCTTCGATGACGAGGTAGGAATCCCCATGTCTCACGGTAACTCTCTTGGACATGCAGTCAATCTGAGCATGATTCCAGTTCAACCATGTCATTCTTAGGATCAAATCAAAGACTGGCATCCTTATGATTGTCGCTGGGGCTTCAAATATCTTTCCGCTGATCTCCGCCTCCATGTTGCAGTGGGCAGAGGTGAACAACTCTGATCTGTCGGGTAATCGTATCCTCATCATCAAACCCGTGAATCGCTCTACTCCTTCCAACCCTTCTATGAAGGCTTCCGATACAAACGAGTGTGAAGCACCCGTATCAAATAACGTATAAGCGGGTTTGCCGCTGATGAAAACTATTCCTGGGGGTGGGAAAAGTTAAATGTCTTAGAATCTAGCTATGATTTTCTTTCCTAGATTATCACTTCTATATAAACTTAAAAGTCATGAGGAAATAAGTTTACAATTTTCTGACGTACCAGTGATTACTTGCTCCGGGTTCCGGGGTTGAGCCAAATCCAGTGCATAAATTTGCTCCCTCTGCTGCCTGCGATCTGCACCCTGGAAACCACGTCCTCGATCACGTCCTCATCCTCCAAATTGTTGGGCATGCGGGGCAGCCTGGGGTGCTGGTAGAGGTGCTTCCCTCATGGGGCAGTTTCTCCGAACGTGTCCTATCTGATGACAGTTGTAGCATTCTGGTGGGGGAAATGCCATACCCCCGGGTCTTGGTTCCTCCCTCATTTGAAGAGGCTGAGGGGCCAATATCACCTGCTCCCTCGGCTCCTGCCTCACTTCCTGAGGAGGCTGGTCCTCTGTCCTTATCCCACCTGGTATAGCACCTTGCCGCTGATCATTTCTGGCTCTCTGGCCCTGATCCTCCGCTTGCCGCTTCCGGCCCCGAGTGGTGTTCCAATCAGCCTCAATCCTCTTTGTCATCTCCAAAATTCGGGAGATAGGCCCGTCAGATACAAACAACAAAGACTCCTTCAAGTCCTCCCGCAGGCCTTTATAGAATCTCTTGATGTACCCCGCTTCGTCCAGCTGGTAAGAATCTACATATCGAGCCAAATGGTCGAACTCCCGATGGTACTCTACCACTGTCCAGGTGCCAAGCTTCAGCTGTAAGAACCGCTACTCCAACTCATCCCTGGCCGACTGCGGAACAAAATGTTCTAGGAGTGCGACCCTAAACTCTTCCCAGGAAATTTCTGCAACCTCCCTATCAGCAAACATTGTGTCCAGCAGCGTCTTCCACCACCTCTTGGCATGGGACTCCAGGAAGGAGACAACCAAGGCCACCCTCTCCTCCCAGGGACACTGTATCCCAGTCAGCATTTCGTACATAATATCTAGCCATTCTTCTGTCCGTACAGCAGATTCTGTCCCCAAGTAAGATGGAGGAGAGAGTCCTCGAAAGATGCTCAGCCAATTGGCCCCCGGGTTTGGCTGTGGAGCCGGAACCTGCTGAGCCTTGAAAGCATCTAGAATGGCCGTCAGCGTTTGACCCATCTCCGAGTGTAGGAATGGAGTGGGGATCGGGGGAGGTGGTGCAACAGTCGGAGTCTGCTGAAATCCGCCTTGTGGTGTTGGCTGCGCTGGGGGCTGCGTAATAGAAGCCAAATATAAGAAGTCTCACAGATTTAACTAAAAGTGGACAATTTTCATGAACTAAAGTGGACAATTTTCATGTGATTTCCCATATGGGCCCACCACTGCTTCCGCTGCTTAGTTTGTCCCCAAACTAAACTTGTGCGGGGGTGGCCCGGTGTTTGTGGACTGCTACCTTTTATCGATATGTTTCCCTCTGGTACCACTTGTAAGACCCCCATTTTTTTTCTTTTTCGACACCGGGGTCTTAGGCCCAGAACCACCACCTTGCGGTGATACCTTCGCACCCGGGAAGGTCGTCACTACAAGATGTCGATTCTGCCGGCCAAAATCGATCACAACTGTAGCAATAAAATAAATGCAAGTCCACAGAAAATCACATGTATAGAAAATAAGCTCTACGAAGGGAGTGTCCACAGATAGTACATATAATAAAAATCTCGGGCTTATGCCCGGTACATCAAGTCCTCACTACAAATCACTCATCGCGGAAGCAAACTAATATAACTACTAGTGTTCGGGACTCACAGTCCCGGCTGTCTGGAGTCCAGTACTAGACTGTCCGATCTCCAAGCGTGCCGACCTCCGGGGCTGCTCCTCCATGCTGGGCTCCGTGGTCCCCTAAATGATGTGGTTCGAAAACCGTTAGTCTAAAAGACTAAGTCCTATCGTCCTCCGCCCCTTCCCCCATGGCTCCTAAGCACCGAGCGGGGAGAAGGAAAGGAAAGGACATGAAGGTGGAGAATGTCAAATAGCAGATGGCAGCGGAACTAGACTAGCAGTTCTAAGTATGGTAATAATGATACAAAGTTAGAATAAGTAACCTTAACTTATGTGAATACACATAAGCTAAGGGATCTCTTGCAGGGCTCCTATCGTATAAAAAGTCTCATACCGATTTATACGATAGGGTGTCGATTTTACTAGCAGGCTTAAATATATAATACTGAAAAAGAACCTTGACTTATAAGCATGCTCGCACGAACTTATAGGCCAAGGGGTCGTTTTGCAAGGCCTAATGTATAAAGCGTCCCATACCGCTTATACATTAGGTGTCAGGTTATATGCAATGGTTATGCTATGAAATACAATTATGCTATGATGTGAACATGCAAGTGTAACTCACCCACTCGACTCTGTGTACACATACCTTTAGTTCCCCCCTTTCGGAGCCGTTACCTCCCAGGATACCTCCGTAGTGGCAGACGGAAGCGGTGGGTTGGGCCTCGCCCACCTCTAAACCAGTAAAGCACTACCGGTCAGACCTATCGTACGCCTCAACGCTTGGTGCACAAAGCGTACTCCTGCGTACTCTTGCCGGCTGGCGCACCGGACTTCTGTTGGCGAAGTGCTAACCACACTTGCCGTGTCAGCGTATTGGCGTCGGTGCATCGACCCTCCAATACCGAAGACCCACCACCTTATACCTTTTATGCACATGCAATAGTTATGAGTCCCAACAACCGAGCCAAATCTCCCCGGACTATCCCGTCCGTCATAATCAACAACCGAGCTGAAGCTCTGATACGCCCGAAATAGGTATACGTAAACTACGCAAGTGCACGTGCCGGATCAAGTAATAAAGAGTGAGTGAAGATCGTTCCCACGGAGAGGTGATTAATCTAAGGCTCACAATTACTAGCTAGCCTTTTTCTTTAAATCCAAGTGAGTTGATTTAAGTGAGTTTAAAGACAAATAAAATTCTAAAATGAAATTGCTAAAACTTTCTAAAATTACTTTTTATCAAATTTTGGGAAAACGGTCTTGTATTTTGATTTCCTAAGTCTATAATGATGGATCAAAAGAAGAAATTTATGAGAAATCTAGATGCGCTTTCCTGCAACGATTTTACGGTAGAGATCCGTATCTCTCGATATCGGAAATCACGATACCCCTTATTCCCTTGTCATCTCTAACTCAGGCGAACGAAGAATATGATTGATAATATAAATCAAAGTCGCTAACGGAAAGGTGAAATCTCTTTCTCCCGTTTTCATTATATCGAGTTGATGATACACTTACGCCTCTCCTCTCTCGAATCTCGAAGCGCAGTAAAATGAGCCGAAAACTTTGGTTAAAAATTTACGTGACTCCTCTCTCGAATCTCGCCACGTAGTAAAATATGTTTCGTTCACACACTCACAATTCTCCTCTCTCGAATCTCGAAATGAAGCATCGAATGAAACAATAATCCAAAAGTTCTACCACAAGATCATCAACTAAATAAAGAAATCACAATAATCTTCTCATAATTTAAATAAACACAAAGATCTCATCACATAGAACAAAGTACTTTCAAAATACAAAACCTAGGAGATTTAGTTCATGATTTGTGAAGAAGAATACAAGATTGGATAGATCTTACAAAACATGATGCTTATAGTTCACAAACGCTGTAGAAAACTCCGCTCAAATGCATGCAAGATCCCTCTTTGATGAAGATCCGGTGCGGTTCCTCCTCCTTCTCTCCCAAAACCTAGATCTCCTTTCTTGAAATTTGAATATGATGAATAATCCCCCTTTTTCTCTCTTACACCCCCTCTTTATACTCCTCCCATTCAAAAGGAATATTTTTATTGTTGAAAGGTTGTCATCTATGCACTTGTAACTGCCAAAAATATGGAGGAATTCGGAATTCAAAATTTGAATTTTCGCAACTTGTTATAACAAATTTTCTGAACTGTAGAAATTTGTTATAACAAATTTCTTGCTGTCCAGAAAATAAAAACTGCATCAAACAGCCCTAAAACTATTGCAACAATGCTGTAACATCTTATTGGATTTCCCGTGTACTTGACCCATGCCGCATCGAGGTGAATACTTCAGATTTTCTATGATAAAAATATATTAAAATGACATTAATACCCTCAATTTTAAAAGATGTCAACATATTTAAATACAATAGTTTTATATATAAATTTGTTAAATCCTTTAATCAAAATAATAGTATTTAAAGCAAAAGATAACTTCTTTTTGAGAAGTTATCACACCCCCATACCTAAACCTTTGCTAGTCCCTAGCAAAGATAAATCACTACAAGCTCTTTGAGTGCACGAATATCTAACAACATAATTAATCCGAGTTTCTTTATCCTTTGCATTTTGAATCAAGACTGCACAAGAGATTTGAATTGGTATAAACGTCAACCATTAAAAATTTCAACTATGCATAGATTCCTTAGTGTGATACAAGTAAAAGCTCCATGATGATTTCCTAATGGTGTGTGTGTTCATCCTTAAACTCACCTATTCTCATTCAAACTAACTCATTAATCCTCTCATAAGAAGGAAAAGATAACAATAGGCTAAGTCTTTGAATTGGCCTCCACAAGGGTTTAGTAGTTAAAAGAAAATCATAAGGACTTGAAATTTGATCGGCTTTGACTTGATTTTGAATTCGTAGTTTCATTTTTTATTGGGTAAAAGTATTCTCATAGCCACAATTCTTAATAACTTAACCTACTATGGGGTTTACAATCACAATCATACACATTTTTTTTATAAGTTCATAGTTGGGATCATTCCAAGTAGGTGCAAACAAACTTAGGCCGCATATCACCATGACTTTATCCTTTTGTTTTATTATAATCATAGTTGGGATCATTCCAAGTGGGTGCAAACACACTTAGGCCGCATATCACTATGACTTTTATCTTTTTGTTTTGTTATAATCATAGTTGGGATCATTCCAAGTGTTGGTGCACATACCTAGGCCGCATATCACTATGATACACTTTTTTTTTGAAAACACCCATAGTTGGAAAGACTATCAAGAAGTACTAGTGAAAATATGGGAGAATTACACATGGTGATCAAGAATCAAAATAAGAAGGCACTAACTCAAAATATAATGGAGAATGTAATTAAATGTAGAAGGTGGCCTTAATCATTGTATCAATGAACTATCCAAACCTACTGTCTTAGTCATCATCATTGACCCAGTTCTTGTTTATCCTTCCCTTTATGTTCGAAATGTAATAGAATTTTTTTTGTATGGTGCAAGTGAATTTAAGGAGTAGTGTGCATGATGGAAATACAAAATGGAGCTCTACATATCTTACTAACTTCAAAAGCAAACCTTTGGAATTTTTAAGTTTAACGAATCTACCAATTCAAATAAATTATGTAAATATAAAATTTTGCTAAAGGTAAGACTACACAGATTAATCATCACTATATATAATTCGTCACTCAAAAGGTAAAGGTTACTTCGTATCACCCCCACACCTACACCTTTGCTAGTCTCTTGCATAGATTTATCATAAACATTGCATATCAAGTTTCACAATTTGGGTAAAGCAAAAAAATTAGAATTCAAAGTAAAATTGATCAAAATAAATGTAATTGAAATGAAGTACTCCCCTGAAATTCGTAGTACAATGCTTCAATCATTATCAACCTGAGTGCAACCTGCCGTATGCCATGGTGGAGGGAGTAACTCAAAACTTGGGGTATCCAAAATAATCTGCAAGAAGGAAAACTAGTGCGGGAGAAAAGTAATCTTCAAGGGTGGATTAGTACCAATATAGCAATGACATTCGTATACTCCCACAAAGTTTTGTACTATTTAAAAACTTGCAGATATGATTAAAATATTGCACACTGTGCCCATGAAAAATAACATATAACGGGTCATCGCAACACATGATTAATTTGAAGTGAAGTATATATAGGGGTGGAAATGCAGAAATAATCCTCTGATAATCAAGTAGTTCTTAAATCAAAACAATCACGCAGTCCAAGCATCATAGTAGTAAATAGTCTATATCCATAGTGGCCTCCCAGCATTGTTTTAGATTAATACAGACATAATTAGGTTCTGATAAAATAAGTGGGGGGAGTTAAAATAAGTGCAAAGAGGTGCTAGAGTAGTCATTCGTCATCGTCATCATCCTCACGATCAACATCTTTCTCCTCATCCATGATGGTAGGATCCAGCACCCTCGATCCATCAATTCCTAGTAGATACCCCTCTTCGTCGAACTAGCCCCCGAGATTATAAGAAGGTTCCACAATTAGAATCTTGAGTTTATGCATAATCAACACCCGCTATAGAATAATCTTGATTTGCATCCCAAAAAAACGCCTAATTTATTAAAGGACTAACAAAAACGGACAAAAAAAATTAAAACACAAGATGCAGAAAATGAAAGATAACTACTGGGTTTATTGTCTTCCCAGCACGACTTATTCAGAAATTTTATAATTCTAAATTATGGGACGATGAAAAGAAAAATGAATAGTAACCGTTCTAATATCCGTGTCGATAGCGGGTACCAATACAACGATAAAACAGTCACCCCTCTACCTAAATAATAATGCATGCACCACATAGGTAGAGGGAACAAAGAGTAAGAAGACGAGGAATGCTCCTCACTATTCTCACCATAAAATGTACCTTTGCCTAGCAAGGTATCGTCATCAACAGGAAGGCGGTAGGGAGAGAAGAAAATGAATGGGGCTTCCACTATTGAGGAGGAATCAACCTTCTCACATAAGTGGATACCCATCACATCAACTTGAGGATAGTGTTTAATATCCTCCTGAAGCATTTTTGATACATCAACTCGCTTTGGCTCAGATAATGAAAGGTGATTAGGAAATAAAATAGAAGAAAGACATAAATGATTTCTAATCATAGGAGTGATCCCGATTTCACTCCTAGTAGGTTCTAAAAATTGATCGATGTCGGTCTCATAATCATCATAACAAGGGGGACCCGAGAACTCAAGGGTCTCGGTGGTGAGTTGAACCTCCTCATCTAATGATGAAGTGTAAACCTCCTCATCAGAAAGGATATCCTCTTCATCCCACCGTAATGCGTCATCATGCTCCAAAGAATCATTCCCTCTATCGGAGAGATCAATATCTTTGTCCCACTTTGGCACAACCTCGGGTTCTGGATCCTCACCCTGCACACAATCTTCGACTGGATCGATAAACATAGGCATAGAAATGTTTTGCAAAGAAGATTGAGGAACATCATTAATATTTAATTCAGAAAATGTATGTTCAGGCTCCTTTGTGGGTGAATCAAAACTAGACGATGAATGTGGATGGGGAGATGATGCATCAATATCAATATATGAGCCCACAATTATAAGGGGCTTATCCGTAATAGTCTCACGCAAAAATGGTGGTTTTGCAACAGTAGATATGGTCTGGATGCCCGATTCATAATTTTTCTCCCTCTCTCTTTTATAAGCGACGCAATCCTTCAAAATGTGGTCCATACAATGACAAAATAAACATTTCCTAACATTACTACTCGACAACCAAGGAGTCGGGTCATAAGGTCGAGGAACCATTTAACTTGAAGACATAAAATTATGATGATTTGTCGCACAATATTGGGAACCTAAATATTCTTTATGTTTTGCGAGCCACGAATGATACCCATCAGTTCCCATATAACACGCATAAGTAGTATGACTAAATGAACCACACCACTCGTATCTCATATGTGTATACATTTTATTTTATTTGAAACGGATGCGGGTAGAATAAAATTAACTTTTCTTTGCAAAAACAAACTACACAAGAAAATTACTTCAAAAATGGATAACCTGCTTTATGAACTTTAAAATAGATTATGCTGAAAAAAAACTAAAAAAAAAAATAAGGACATACACTACAAATAAAAATGAGAATAAAATAAAAACTTGATCTCTAAATACTCAGGGTTTACTAATATTGCAAGATAAAAATAATAAATTAATTGCACCTCCCCGGCAACGGCGCCAAAAACTTGATATGCCCGAAATAGGTATACGTAAACTACGCAAGTGCACGTGCCGGATCAAGTAATAAAGAGTGAGTGAAGATCGTTCCCATGGAGAGGTGATTAATCTAAGGCTCACAATTACTAGCTAGCCCTTTTCTTTAAATCCAAGTGAGTTGATTTAAGTGAGTTTAAAGACAAATAAAATTCTAAAATGAAATTGCTAAAACTTTCTAAAATTACTTTTTATCAAATTTTGGGAAAATGGTCTTATATTTTGATTTCCTAAGTCTATAATGATGGATCAAAAGAAGAAATTTATGAGAAATCTAGATGCGCTTTCCTGCAACGATTTTACGGTAGAGATCCGTATCTCTCGATATCGGAAATCACGATACCCCTTATTCCCTTGTCATCTCTAACTCAGGTGAACGAAGAATATGATTGATAATATAAATCAAAGTCGCTAACGGAAAGGTGAAATCTCTTTCTCCCGTTTTCGTTATATCGAGTTGATGATACACTTACGTCTCTCCTCTCTCGAATCTCGAAGCACAGTAAAATGAGCCGAAAACTTTGGTTAAAAATTTACGTGACTCCTCTCTCGAATCTCGCCACGTAGTAAAATATGTTTCGTTCACACACTCACAATTCTCCTCTCTCGAATCTCAAAATGAAGCATCGAATGAAACAATAATCCAAAAGTTCTACCACAAGATCATCAACTAAATAAAGAAATCACAATAATCTTCTCATAAATTAAATAAACACAAAGATCTCATCACATAGAACAAAGTACTTTCAAAATACAAAATCTAGGAGATTTAGTTCATGATTTGTGAAGAAGAATACAAGATTGGATAGATCTTACAAAACATGATGCTTATAGTTCACAAACGCTGTAGAAAACTCCGCTCAATGCATGCAAGATCCCTCTTTGATGAAGATCCGGTGCGGTTCCTCCTCCTTCTCTCCCAAAACCTAGATCTCCTTTCTTGAAATTTGAATATGATGAATAATCCCCCTTTTTCTCTCTTACACCCCCTCTTTATACTCCTCCCATTCAAAAGGAATATTTTTATTGTTGAAAGGTTGTCATCTATGCACTTGTAACTGCCAAAAATATGGAGGAATTCGGAATTCAAATTTTGAATTTTCGTAACTTGTTATAACAAATTTTCTGAACTGTAGAAATTTGTTATAACAAATTTCTTGCTGTCCAGAAAATAAAAACTGCATCAAACAGCCCTAAAACTATTGCAACAATGTTGTAACATCTTATTGGATTTCCCGTGTACTTGACCCATGCCGCATCGAGGTGAATACTTCAGATTTTCTATGATAAAAATATATTAAAATGACATTAATACCCTCAATTTTAAAAGATGTCAACATATTTAAATACAATAGTTTTATATATAAATTTGTTAAATCCTTTAATCAAAATAATAGTATTTAAAGCAAAAGATAACTTCTTTTTGAGAAGTTATCAAGCTCCCCGGACTATCCCATCCGTCATAATCAACAACCGAGCTGAAGCTCCCCGACTATCCCATTCGTCATATTCTACAACCGAGCCGAAGCTCGTCGGGCCACCATGCCCATCACCATAACCACTGGACTTATTGCCCGAGTAACCCAAACAATCTCCCGGGACATTGGGGTGTGAGAGTATGAAATCCTAAGTTTACTATTTACTCTGGTGGTGATTTTATACCTACGACTTAGGTTTTACTAGGGACTGCCCAAGGTATTTCCTGTGAAGGGCTCTCGAGGGCACTAGGAGCTATGATGGGCTGAATTCCAAAGCTCTCTTTCGCAAGGCACTTATTCTTGTTGGTTGGTAACTGATCTCATATCCATTACCCATTTCTTTTTCATATTACGGTAGACTAAACCTAAGGTGATTTTGACCTTTCACTCTACTGGGGAAGACGATCTTTCGTCGACCCCAAGCACTACTCAACACTACCGACTCATATCTCACTACTTAACCTAAACTTCTAGGATGACTCATCCACATCTACAAAATCCAGCAACATGGCTAACTCTAACTATGCCAAATCATTTTCTTTCAACAATTTATTAAATGCAGACCACAAGGTTAAATGCTATGTAAAATGGGGAGTACATCAAATAATCATTCAATACTCCTATAATAATTAATGGAGGTCCATTATGACCTTTAAGCCCTAAATCCAGAGACCCAAAATTTTTCTTATTTATTTAATAATTTATTTAATTATTCTAGTGACTAAATTTTCCAATAATGAACATGAAGTACCATTTTCAGGCAAGATATCATTCCACTAGTTTTATATGATATTTAAAATAAGGATTTAACTCATCTTCCAAAATATCTAAATTTTTCAGTAAGGTTTTATCCCAAAATTCATATTTCATTTTAACCCTTAAAAATTCATTTAAAGAAATATAAAAGACTATATTGCTTCCAAAAATTTAGAGAAAATTACAGTATGATTCTAATGGTATATAAATGATTTTGGCCAAATTTCATAATTTATTTATCAGTAAATAGTCTTAATTAAATTATTGAATAATTTCCTCATTTAACAAGCTTGTGAAGTAAGTACCTCAAATATGTATCCAAAAATTTTCATAAACTTTATATATGCATATAATAATTCAACACTTCCTCTGCCAAACTTTCATGACCTCCCAAGGGTCAGAGGGACCATAATGTTCAATTTATTAAATTGAGGCATCCCTTGTGTTACAAATGAAGTACTATAACTATTGTCCCAAAATTTCCAATTAAATTACCAAAGGCTCATAATATCCTTATTACCAATCTACCAAAATTTCATCTTATTTTGAGGAGTTTAGCTAGCCCATTCCAACCCTACAATATTTGTGCCCTAAACTAGGGTTAGGGTTTTGTGGGTCCCAAACTTTCCAAAACACTCTAAGATTTTAACCAGAGGGTTATAGTTACCATAATACCCTTGCTACAAAATTTCATAGTCATACAAGGTGTTTTGGCCACATGCCCTTCACAAGGTACAAAAGCCCTTCCTTAGGGTTTGACCTAGGATCTTGGGGCAAATCAATTCCAAACCTCCCCATATTTCATTGGAAGGTGCACAAGTTCATGACAAGTCAGTGTTCCAAATTTGAACTTTTGTTGAGGTTAATTGGACACTCTAAGCAAAAATTACATTTTGGACCAAAATGCCCTTCTTAGGGCAAGGCTAGGGTTTGCATGACTTCCATTCAAATCACCTTCAAACTTAATGAAATTTTAACCAGAGGTCTATATTGACCTCATATACCTCCCACCAAAATTTGGATGAATTTGGACTTTATTTGACCCATAAATTAATTTACCCTAGATAACTTAAATTATTTACAAAACTATAGAAAAATTATCTCCACAAATTCCCATTTTTGGGCAGGTTCTAGATATTAGTTAGGGTGACTCCCTGCCAAAATGTCAACTCATTTGGGCTAAGGATGAAGTGTGGGCACTCTGTTTAATGCCTGCCTAGACATATGTATAGACCCCACCAAAATTAGTGCCTTGGTCAAACCAGTCACCCAAATTGGTCCAAACCAATTTTGTTTGAAAGTAGACCCATAGGGCTACATTTTATGTGTTGACCCTTTTTTCTGAAATGAAGCCTAAGTATTTTTAATAATTAAAAACATTAAATACCATTTCTGTGACAGAAATGAAATGTTTCAAATATTATAACCCATACTTTATTATCAATCCCGCACGCATCTTGACGCAAAGACCGACGGCATCCCGTCGTCTTATTCCTCCAGCAGACGGCTAGGATCTATCCTGCCTGGGCTGACTTCCAGCCGCTGTCGCCGGCGATCCGGCCACCTCCCCGGCGGGCCACCGCCGCCAACACCTTCATGGTGGTCGGGGCTACCTCCAGGCGGCGGCACGGCCGCCGGGGAGCACTATTCCGGCGAACCCGACAAGCTCAATTTCATGGAAAAACCATGATTTTTTTGAATTGGATTGGGCTCAATTGAGCCCGAATCTTGGACCTAAGGACTGCTATGATTTACCCATGGAATAAGGAGTGGAGGAGGACCTTTTTGGCGGCCTGAAGTCTGGAGGATCGCCGGAATGCCATGGTGGTGGTGGTGGTGGTCGGGTTTCTTCAAAAACGTATAAAATAGCCTGGCTTCTTCAGGAAAGTGGTGGGGAATTCTCCTTAGTCTAGGGAAGCTTTTAAGAGGGTGAGGGGAGGTGTTAGGTGGTTGAAAACACTTTGGCCATTTTTGGCCAAAGTCAAGCTTGGCGGCTTGGTAGGTAGGGGGGTGGAGCTTGCTCTAACCAGTCAAAAATTGCTGCTGAACTCCCCTTGCCTTGATGAATTGAATGGGGAGGTTGGGGAAGGGGGAGGAGGAGCACAAAGTCCTCCTTCCTTCTTCTTCCTTCTCGGTCGCCCCCCGTCGGCAAGGTCGGGCTCGCGGTGGTTTACCGACTATGTGTGATGGGATCGGTGCGCGGGGGATCAGGCGCGGTGATCGCGCGTACGGTCAATCCTATGATCCCACTTCTTTTGAGGTGGAGATCATGAATGTGTGGTTATGTGCACACTTAATCTTATAAAATGTATCTCATCCCCAACACTTTTATTTGCAATGATTGGAGGTCTTTGACGCTGTAAGACCCCCATTTTTTTTTCTTTTTCGACACCGGGGTCTTAGGCCCAGAGCCGCCACCTTGCAGTGATACCTTCGCACCCAGGAAGGTCGTCACTACAAGATGCCGATTCTGCCGGCCAAAATCGATCACAACTGTAGCAATAAAATAAAAGCAAGTCCACAGAAAATCATATGTATAGAAAATAAGCTCCACGAAGGGAGTGTCCACAGATAGTACATATAATAAAAATCTTGGGCTTATGCCCGGTACATCAAGTCCTCACTACAAATCACTCATCGCGGAAGCAAACTAATACAACTACTAGTGTTCGGGACTCACAGTCCCGGCTGTCTGGACTCCAGTACTAGACTGTCCGATCTCCAAGCGTGCCGACCTCCGGGGCTGCTCCTCCATGCTGGGCTCCGTGGTCCCCTAAATGATGTGGTTCGAAAACCGTTAGTCTAAAAGACTAAGTCCTATCGTCCTCCGCCCCTTCCCCCATGGCTCCTAAGCACCGAGCGGGGAGAAGGAAAGGAAAGGACACTTATTCTTGTTGGTTGGTAACTAATCCCATATTCATTACCCATTTCTTTTTCATATTACGGTAGACTAAACCTAAGGTGATTTTGACCTTTCACTCTACGGGGGAAGACGATCATTCGTCGACCCCAAGCATTACTCAACACTACTGACTCATATCTCACTACTTAACCTAAACATCTAGGATGACTCATCCACATCTACAAAATCCAGCAACATGGCTAACTCCAACTATGCAAATTATTTCCTTTCAACAATTTACTAAATGCAGACCACAAGGTTAAATGTCATGTAAAATGGGGAGTACATCAAATAATCATTCAATACTCCTATAATAATTAATGGAGGTCCATTATGATTTTTAAGCCCTAAATCCAGAGACCCAAAATTTTCCTTATTTATTTAATAATTTATTTAATTATTCTAGTGACTAAAATTTCCAATAATGAACATGAAGTATCATTTTCAGGCAAGATATCATTCCACTAGTTTTATATGATATTTAAAATAAGGATTTAACTCATCTTCCAAAATATCTAAATTTTTCAGTAAGGTTTTATCCCAAAATTCCTATTTCATTTTAACCCTTGAAAATTCATTTAAAGATATATAAAAGACTATATTGCTTCCAAAAATTCAGAGAAAATTCCAGTATGATTCTAAAGGTATATAAATGACTTGGGCCAAATTTCATAATTTATTTATCAGTAAATAGTCTTAATTAAATTATTGAATAATTTCCTCATTTAACAAGCTTGTGAAGTAAGTACCTCAAATATGTATCCAAAATTTTTAATAAAATTTATATATACATATAATGATTCAAAACTTCCTCTTCCAAACTTTCATGACCTCCCAAGGGTCAGAGGGACCATAATGTTCAATTTATTAAATTGAGGCATCCCTTGTGTTACAAATGAAGTACTATAAATATTGTCCCAAAATTCCCAATTAAATTACCAGAGGCTCATAATATCCTTATGACCAATCTACCAAAATTTCATCTTAATTTTAGGAGTTTAGCTAGCTCATTCCAACCCTACAATATTTGTGCCCTAAACTAGGGTTAGTGTTTTGTGGGTCCCAAATTTTCCAAAACACCCTAAGATTTTAACCAGAGGGTTATAGTTACCATAATACCCTCCCTACAAAATTTCATAGTCATACAAGGTGTTTTGGCCACATGCCCTTCACAAGGTACAAAAGCCCTTCCTTAGGGTTTGACCTAGGATCTTGGGGAAAATCAATTCCAAACTTCCCCATATTTCATTGGAAGGTGCAAAAGTTCATGACAAGTCATTGTTACAAATTTGAACCTCTGTTGAGGTTAATTGGACACTCTAAGCAAAAATTACATTTTGGACCAAAATGCCCTTCTTAGGGCAAGGCTAGGGTTTGCATGACTTCCATTCAAATCACCTCCAAACTTAATTAAATTTTAACCAGAGGTCTATATTGACCTCATATATCTCCCACAAAAATTTGGATGAATTTGGACTTCATTTGACCCATAAATTAATTTACCCTAGATAACTTAAATTATTTACAAAACTATAAAAAAATTATCTCCAAAAATTCCCATTTTTGGACAGGGTCTAGATATTAATTAGGGTGACTCCCTGCCAAAATTTCAACTCATTTCGGCTAAGGAAGAAGTGTGGGCACTCTGTTTAATGTCTGCCTAGACATATGTATAGACCCCACCAAAATGAGTGCCCTGGTCAAACCAGTCACCCAAATTGGTCCAAACCAATTTTGTTTGAAATTAGACCCATAGGGCTACATTTTATGTGTTGACCATGTTTTCTGAAATGAAGCCTACGTATTTTTAATAATTAAAACATTAAATACCATTTCTGTGACAGAAATGAAATGTTTCAAATATTATAACCCATAGTTTATTATCAATCCCGCACGCATCTTGACGCAAAGACCGACGGCATCCCGTCGTCTTCTTCCTCCAACAGACGGCTAGGATCTATCCTACCTGGGCTGACTTCCAGCCGCTGCCGCCGACGATCCGGCCACCGCCGCCAACTCCTTCGTGGTGGTCGGGGCTACCTCCAGACGGCGGCACGGCCGCCGGGGAGCACTATTCCGGCGAACCCGACAAGCTCAATTTCATGGAAAAACCATGATTTTTTTGAATTGGATCGGGCTCAATTGAGCCCGAACCTTGGACCTAAGGACTGCTATGATTTACCCATGGAATAAAGAGTGGAGGAGGACCTTTTTGGCGGCCTGAAGTCGGGAGGATCGCCGGAATGCCATGGTGGTGGTGGTGGTCGGGTTTCTTCAAAAACGCATAAAACAGCCTGGCTTCTTCAGGAAAGTGGTGGGGAATTCTCCTTGGAGTCTAGGGAAGCTTTTAAGAGGGTGAGGGGAGGTGTTAGGTGGCTGAAAACACTTTGGCCATTTTTGGCCAAAGTCAAGCTTGGCGGCTTGGTAGGTAGGGGGGTGGAGTTTGCTATAACCAGTCAAAAATTGCTGCTGCACTCCCCTTGCCTTGCTGAATTGAATGGGGAGGTTGGGGAAGGGGGAGGAGGAGCACAAAGTCCTCCTTCCTTCTTCTTCCTTCTCTTTCTCTCTCCTCCATGGGTGACTTTCTCTCTCCTAGTCACCAAGCGTGAAATTTGGCTCCTACATATCCCATGGCAACCCACAAGTCCATTTGGTCACTTAAGTCAAGGTTAGCCCAATTGCAATGGGCTTGAGCTTGAGTTAGCCCATTTGGGCTAACTTGACCCAAAGTTGGACTAGGGCCCACCTAGGTCAATTTAGTCCTTGAGGTTTATTTAATGGGTCCTTGGTGACCCATTAGCCTCCCCTAGGGTCAAGGTGGGGTTGGATTGGCCCTTGGAGGTCACTTGACCCTTAACTAGGGCACTTTGACCATTTTGGGTTAAGAGTTGACCTTGGTCAACCTAGCCTTTATGATTGGTCCCAATGGGTCCTTGGTGACCTATTGGCCTCTCACTAGGTCTATGAGGGTAGGGGTGGGTTCCACTTGGCTAAGGGACTGCAATTGACCCTTGTGTAGGTCAATTTGACCCAATTAGGGTTAGAGTTGACTTTGGTCAACTTAGCTCCCTTGACTACCCTCCATGGGTCCTTAGTGACCCATTGACCCCCCTTACTAGGGTTATAAAGGTATAGGTGTGGTCCATTTGGCTAAGAGACTGCAATTGACCCTTGTGTAGGTCAATTTGACCCAATTAGGGTTAGAGTTGACTTTGGTCAACTCAGGTCCTTTGGCTGCCCTCCATGGGTCCTTAGTGACCTATTGACCCCTTACTAGGGTTATAAAGGTATGGGTGAGGTCTTGGAGTCTTGGTGAAGCTTCATGATCACCTTAAACCAAGGTTTTGGAGTTTACTATTTGCAGACCATAGTGCCTCTATCCACACCACCAGGTTCACTTGACTCTTTCTTGGGCTTCCTAGGGTTTTGTCATGATAAAACCACTCTTAGGGGTCTAGTTGGAAATGGAATGTTACAGTCGCCATCAGTAATATTTTTGCAATTAGTTTTTTTTAAAAAAAAATTAAGTGCATTCATGATTAAATAAAAAATAATAAGCTCACCAATGAAATTTAAATTATGTTTTAAAAAAACTAATTTTGATTTATATGCTGGCACACACGCGGCCATGGGATCCACGGTCGGTCGGCCACCGTGGTCCCGTCCCTGGCCGACCTCCTCGCCGACGGTCGCCTACCTCACAGTTGCCGCCCGGATCTCCTCTGATTGGATCGATGGCCGCCGCACAATCTCCACCGTCCGATCACCGATTAACCACCTCGTAACCGCCCTTCCTGAGGGGTGCGCATAGCCAAAAGTAATAATTGGTGTGCGCACTGTAATTCACCTAAAAATGTACGACATAAAATATAAGATTCTGGTCTGCGAATAAAACTTAAGGTGGTTATGGTCTGCGGATAGCTACATAACCACCATAACCACTCTGGAATCCTATAAATAGCACCACAGGGCCCTCCTTCATTTCATTCTCTCCTGCTCCCACTTCGCCTCCTACACGTGTGAGAGCTCCTTCAGGAATCTCTAGAAGATCACCTTCACCTTCAAAAACTCGTTCGAAGATCTTCGAGTGTCTTGTAAGATATATCCTTCGAAGACCTTCGTCCTCCTCCGAGCACCCTTACACGGATAATTTTTGGGTGGGTGCGGCTCACGGTGAGCAGAGAGATCATGGTCCTAGACTCGCACATCAAAACAGATGAACGATTTTTGATGTGCAAGTCTAGGGACGTGATCATGCGCTCACCGTGAGCCGCGCCCACCCAAAAATTGCTCCCCTTACGCACGTTCACTTGGTGCACGCTCCATTAAGCACATTCCCTATAAAGAGAAAGGAAGTGCTCCGCGCACACGACAACAAGTGCTCTGCGCGCACTACGGCGAGTGCTTCGCGCGTACGACAACAAACACTCTGCGCACTCAGCAATAAACACTCCGCACACGACACAATCAGAGCTAGATGTTCCCTCGTCTCATCAGCAAGCCCTCTAGTCGACAGCAAGTCCACCGCTCCAGACTCCTTTGCACGCAAGATGAGACAAGCCACAGACACCAAGACATGCCTCTCTCTCTCCCAACTATTGTAACGAGGAGCGACATGTCACCCTCACCTTCTCTTAAAATCCTTGTACAACACCAACAGATAGTGGATGCTTGGTTCGTATCGATCCGACTACGCGGCTTTTCACCTCTTTCTGAGATTTTCCACGTTAAAAAAACTCTATTATCAGTCATCTCATTCTCAGTTATTATTTGCGCGCTCGACCGCTCCCGGACTAACGGTGCAATCTAGACCGGTTTACGGGAACCTCGAGTTGGCCGCAACAAGTTTTTTTTAAAAAAAAATTAGGTGCATCCATGATTAAATAGAAAAATAATTACATCTCGTTCTCAGTAATTTTTTGCGCGCTCGACCGCTCCCGGACTAACGGTGCAATCTAGATCAGTTTACGGGAACCTCGAGTTGCCCGCAACAAGTTTTTTTAAAAAAAATTAGGCGCATCCATGATTAAATAGAAAAATAATTAAGCTCACCAATGAAATTTAAAATATGTTTTAAAAAAACTAATTTTGATTTATATGCTACCAAAGGCCACCCACAAGAAAATATTTATACATTATTTTGTATGGAATTCATAGCCGGTTTGTCGAATATATATATATATATATATATATATATATATATATATATATATATATATATATATATATATATATATATATATATATATATATGTATGTATTTATTTATTTATCCAAAGGCCACCCACAAGGAAATATTTTATACATTATTTTGTTTGGAATCGATAGCCGGTTCGGATAAATAAATAAATAATATATATATATATATATATATATATATATATATATATATATATATATATATATATATATATATATATTTCACTATTATAAGGAAAAGTTTTCTTTGGTGAAACATTCAAAAATATCAATGCCTTCATTTTTATATTTTAATGACTTGACATTTATTATAATATATTTTAAAAAAATAAAATGTAATGTTCAGTTAAGTAATTACATCAGCAAAAAATTAGAAGTAATGATAAAATCCATTTAAATTAAAAAAAATTTAGTAGAGCTCATACACCTACAATGGTAGGTTGTCATTAGGCATGTCAGCGGTATATTCAAGGAAGGTTGTAATTAGGCATATCAGTGGTATTTTCGAGGTGATGACATTAAATAAATCAACTTTATTAAAGTCAAAATTAATATTTTTAGATCAAACCGTATATTGTTTTACACAATAAAATTTTTAATATTTATGTATATTTTTTACGATCATTTTGAGTTCTCATATGTATATGTTGCGGGTGAAATCCGTCTTGATGGGGCGGGCGAAGCCCGTCATCGCCAGTCAAGTACTGTCGCGCATGGCTATAGGGGCGGAGCCCCGTGTCGGACACTCGTGTGTGTGTGTATATATATATATATATATATATATATATAATCTTTTGTTTGGAATGGGTGGACGGTCACCTAAGACAAAGCCTTCTGCATGTGGATTCCACTCAGCATAAATAAGGCCAGGAGCCAACCTTCTGAGTACTACAAGTATAAATAAGGCCAGGAGCCAACCTTCTGAGTACCTACTTCAACTAATATATCAATATATAATCTTCGGCAGAGAGCATATTAATTAATGGAGTTCTCCCAGAGAAGAATGGTTTCAGCTCTCCTCCTCCTTATCCTTCTCCCAAGCACCACCGGTGAGCATTCCATTCTCTCTCTCTATATATATATATAAGGAAATAATGATCTGATGCTAATATTAATCTTCCTGTTTTGAAGTGATGGGAGTATATTTCAGAGAATTTACCAGAACTGTACAACTAAAAAATCAATGTATCTCCCGTAACTGCCACAGTGCATGCTTACGTCAAATGAAGTTGGATGCTATTGGCTGTTTCATGAAAGAGTATTACTGCCGCGATCCACATTCGATGTCTTTCACAAAAATATGTGTATGTGTATATTGGAGTGGAAATCATTGTTGCCTCTTTAATCCCATATACTGCCTCTATAAACCCCCAAAAAATACATTTGATGCACTGGATGGAGGATTCTAGGATGGCTTGAAAAACATTTTTCTGGGAGTATGCAAAATTTAATTTGTTAATTGCGCAAAATCTTAATAATATGCATGTATCGTCTGTTTGTCGTTTCTCTCAAATCCTCGAACATAGTTTTAAATTTATGTAGTAAGTTGTTATGCACTTATGCATCAATTCACCCTCTCCTCTTGGGGGCGAGTACTTTCATTGATCTATTTCTATGAACTTGGTGTCTCAAGCTTAATTGTGCTACATCTTTGATGTTAGTTGTGTTTTGCTATGTGACTAATTCTCTGTTGTTTTTGTGTGGAGCATCTAATGTATCTTGTGTGATTTGGTTCAACTATCAAAAGATTTTCAATTAGAAGACTCAGAGTTATTCACTCGATATGCTGCTCTCGGGCAACACGCAAATTTCAAATGGATGAATACCTTTGCCTTGCATGTGATGATGTGGCGTGTTACGAATAGTCCCACGTCAGAAACTAACAATAGCCTTGAGAAATTAATATTATTTTCATTGAACCTAATTAATAGTTGTTATGAATGGTGAATTTATTATCAAAATCTTAAAAAAGCTACAACATAATATGTATACAAATCCCTTTATGTTCACCTGAATTGAGACAATTAAATTTTCTCTTTTATTCGAGGGTTTTGAGAGTCAAGCCCCGGTTATTCGCAATATGTATTTCTTCTTAATTTGCCGTCGCTGCAAAGATTTTCTTCTCCCATTTTTGATTCTTCAACCATCGCGATCTTTACTTCTCGCCGCAGGCCTTTTGCAACCTACTTATATAGGATTTATATAATACTTACTAATCTATGCTATTAATGATTAAGCATAAAACACATTTTTATTATAAAAAAATTAAATTGCTACTATTAAAAAGTTATTCTTGTAAATAAAAAAATGTAAAATATCTTACTGAAAAGTATTTAAACAAAATTTTTTGAAACATTCGACAACTTTTTCCACTGTCACGACCGCCCTAGTCCTAAACAGAGCTTAAATAAGATAAACATATATTAGAACACATCATACCATTCTTACACCACCACCTCGCTGGATGATTTGAAAAAAAATGTAGATGTAAATGTTGTATTTCGAAGGAAAACTCAAGAGTAGGCACAACTTATAAAAGAAAGAGCC
Organism: Platanthera zijinensis; assembly: GCA_039513925.1. Classification (NCBI taxonomy): domain Eukaryota; kingdom Viridiplantae; phylum Streptophyta; class Magnoliopsida; order Asparagales; family Orchidaceae; genus Platanthera; species Platanthera zijinensis. The sequence goes on along the minus strand of CM077086.1, from coordinate 20,071,999 downwards.
TATTGCAATTTGGAGCCCATCTACCCTTATACTTTAGGGTATCACCACCATCTATAGAGAAGTTTGGTAGTTCTCACCTTTGAGCTCTACTCCGAATATGCTTCAAATCCAGATCATCTTTCTGATATAGCCTCGTAAGTGTAATCCCTAAAGGCTCTTTAACTTCAAGGCTACTTGTCACAACGCTACTCCCGACAGTTATATTCATCAATAAGAACTCCTCCTAAGATTGCATGAAAATACCAAAGATATGGGCAGATTTCTTGCTCAAGGCATCATCCACCACATTAGCCTTGCCCGGATGATAAAGGATATCAAACTCATAGTCCGCAACATACTTTAACCATCTGTGTTGGTGCAGATTCAGCTCCTTTTGAGTGAAGACATACTTCAGAATTTTGTGATCTGTATAAATCTTACATGACACCCTGTATAATATATGTCTCCATAACTTTAGAGCATAAATGACTGCTGCAAACTCCAGGTCATGCGTAGGGGGTTCCTTTTTGTGAACCTTCAATTGTCTTGATCCATATGTGATCACCCTTCCTTCTTGCATTAAGACACACCCGAGTCCAACTTGTGATGCATCCATATAAATAACATACTCCACTCCTTCGGTAGGTAAGTTCAAAATAGGAGCAGTGCATAATTGTTTCTTCAATTCTTGAAAAGCTTCTTCACAGGAATCGCTCCAAATGAATGTTGCATTCTTCTGTGTAAATTTGATCAAAGGTGCAGACAACACTGAATATTCTTACACAAATCTCCTATAATAACCTGTCAATCCTAAGAAACTTCTTATCTCCTTAGGCACTATATGCCTCTTTCAGTCCAAAATAGTAGTTATCTTCGTTGGGTCCACAAATATTTTGTCCTTTCTCACAACGTGACCTAGAAAAGATACTTGAGAAAGCCAAAATTCACACTTACTCAACTTTACATACAACTTGTACTCCCTTAGAGTAGGCAATAATAAGTGCAAATGCAAAGCATGCTCCTCAGCACTTATAGAATACACTAGAACATCATCGATGAAAACAACCACAAAATGATCTAGAAAGTCCTTGGATACCCTATTCATCATATCTATATAAGCAGAGGATGCATTCGTTAATCCAAAGGACATTATTAAGAACTCAAAATGCCCATATCGGGAATGAAAAGCAGTTCGCGGAACGTCCGACTCATGGATCCTCAACTGATGGTAGCCTGAACGAAGGTCAATCTTCGAGAACACAGAGCTATCTCTAAACTGGTTAAACAAATCATTAATTCGAGGCAACAAATATCTGTTCTTGATTGTTACCCTATTCAGCTCCCTATAATCGATGCATAATCCCATCAAACCATCCTTCTTCTTCACAAAATGGTTTGGAGCACCCTAGGGAGAAGAACTAGGCCTAATAAAGTCACACTGCAATAATTCATCTAACTGGGTACGCAACTCTTCCAATTCACGCGGATCCATACGGTAAGGTGCATTTGCAATAGAACGAGTACCAGGCTCAATGTCTATAACGAACTCTACATTTCTCTCAGGAGGAAGATTGTGAATACTAACAGGGAAAACATCGGAAAACTCTCATACCACGGAAATATCCTCGTTACGCGACAGATCACAAGCAGTTTTCAAAATAGAAACAAGATAAGCATTACAACAAGACTCTTAAATTTTTTTAGCACGTATAGCAGATACGATTGAGGAATCCTGATGCGGAAAGCCAAACATGCTTATGGGTTGGCAGTTGTCCATCTTGAAATCCAAATGCTTGACTTTACATTGAATGACACCATCATATCTGGATAACCAATCCCTACCCAAGATCACATCGAAGTCTTCCAAATCTAACACCTTTAGATCAACATATGCTAGGAATCCACCTAAAAGAATAGGGTAATTCTGGATACCCTGATTCGACACCACCCAATCACCAGATGGAAACTTAATATAAAGCGGATCGCTAACTCGATTGATGGCTAAACGATGTCGGTCTACAAAATTCCTAGCCACGAAAGAATAAGTGGTATCCGAATAGAAAAGAATGCGCGCCCAACGATTCCTTACATTAAAATTTCCTATAAAATCACACACATAACTAATATGACAGAAACTGAATCCACAATTACAAGTTAACAACTATAGCAGAATCTAACCTGAGATCACCTGGATGGAAAACTGAGCTTTTTCCTTGGTCGCTACGTTCAGTTTACCCTTTCCCCTATCAAGTTGTTGCAGCTGCGGCGGTGGCAAGCCTGAAGTGGAACCAGCTATATTGTGGGCTGGGACTACATGCGCCTAGACTTCACATGCCCCTTTTGTCCACACTGGAAGCAAGTCTTATCCTTTGACCAACAGCGGGAAACATCATGCCCCTTCCGCTTACACAAGGCATAGGTCAGATCACCCTTGGGTGCGCTTTGAATCGCAAGCACCTAATGCTACTTCTAAGCACCCAACCTCTTGAAACACTTTTCAAAAGGGTGGCCTGGAAGACCACGAAAACTACATGCCTCCATGTCCCCTATCTTTGGATAGGGGCCAGATGCCCAATGGATTCCACTATCCTCAGCCTTTCTCTTTTCCTTTCTCAGTAATATACCACAGTTCTTGACATTATCAATAGCCTCAACCTTCATAGCAACTTCCACTACTTTCACATAACTCTCAGATCGATAAGCGCTGGCTAACAACAGGGTATCACTTCAAAGAAAACCTAGAAAACATTTAACTCTGCCCTCCTCAGTGGCTACCATCTCTGGAGAAAACTTGCTGAACTCAATATTATATTCTCCGACTGTAAGTTGCCTTTATTTCAAATGCAGAAAAATTTTTATCAGCTTGTCTTTCTCCACCGACGACAGTAATTTCTTCAACAACATCCCCTTAAACCTTTCTCACGAGCACCGATCTGTGAGACCTTCTTTTTCCCTGATCCACCAGCCTTTAGCAAGGCCCTTCAACTGATATGCAGCGACCATAACCTTTTTTTCCGCAGAATTCCTGAATAAGAAAACATCTCCTCAATCGCTTTGATCCAGTCATCTAACGCCACAAAATCAGCCCTCCCATCATAGGTCAGGGGTCTTAAGCGCTGGAAATACGAGATGAAGTTCATCTTAGGTGGCAACAGGACATGAGGCACTAGGGGAGCAGGAGGGTTAGGTATAACCCGACCCACTACAGGGTCCTGCACCCTAGGTTGCTGCCCTAAAGTGGTAGTCAACAATACCTGCATCTGTGCTTGCATCACAATCATCTGCCTCGATAGACTCTTATTACTTTGACGCAACTCCTCGATCATTGCCTCGCTATGCGTACCCAAAGACTCACTCTGAGATTGGGGAACCGACCTCAGCGTATGCCGCTTCAGAGCCATCTTCTATGAATACAAACAGGCATCTCATCAAAACATAGCTTAATGCTAGAATTACCCAACTTAGATCAAACCAGAAATAGGTAGACACTTGTTCTTGCTACTATCTTGCTCTGGGATTTTCTATGAATGATATTGTGCTTAACTTAGGATGATATATCATCATCCCTTGACTCTTGTGCATATAATATGAATGCATGAATGCTTAAAATCCTCATTTTAAATGATGTGTGTACGAGTGCCATCGTGTAGATCTTAACTTGGCAAGCGTGTCAATGCAATGTTATGTTGTGCATGTTTTGCTATGCATTTTATGCAGGCCCACACGTTGACACCGTAAAATCTACGGACTAAGCACGATTATCTCTCTACGATCGAATTTTACACTCGCACAAATTTCACGCAGTGCAGACGCTAAGAAATTATATCAATTAAATGTTATCATATGGGTAGCAAAATCGATTAGGATCGAATAAAAGGCTATAGACCAATATTCTTTCCGGCTAAAAGAACCCACTTGGTCCGATCGAGCGAAGGTTGTATCAAAAGAGATCTACCAAAAATTATGATTCAGAAACGGTAGATCTCTCCCAACAAAAAGTAAACAAGGTTTGCCAATCCTCTCAAAAAAATTAAATCAATCAAGATAAACACAAAATCGATCGAAGAAATCCACGATTATTTTAAAGCTATCAAGAATCAACGCTAAAGTTTACCACCATAAGAAAGATCTAGGAAAAGAAACACACGAAAGTAGAAGTTTTTCGTTACCGAATCGGAATGGATGATTCCGATTTCACTAACTTGGATTGCTCTTCAACGGCTCCGTCGGAGTCACGCCAGATGGAGAGAAAACTCATCCGCCTTTGTCGCTTCACGCCTTGGCCGAGATCCACAAGATATTTGAGGGCTGGTTGTGGCAAGGAGGAGGGTGGTCGGGTTTTGTTATTATGGAGGGTGGTCGGGTTTTGTTATGGTGGAGGGTGGTCGGGTTTGGCTAGTGGTGGCCGGTCGGGTTGGGGTTGTGAAGGGGCTGCTCGGATTAGAGAGGAGGAAACAAGAGAGTGGCGGCTAGGAGGGGTGGTGGCCGAGCACTTGAGAGAGCGAAGGAAGGAGGAACGGCGGCTTGGAGAGGGGAGAGAGGGCTATGGCCGAATTCTTTGAAGAAGGAGGAGGTAAAATCTCAAAAGGAGGATTAGTGTTTTAATTTTCTCTTATCATTCAACTTAAAATGAAAATAAACACATCATGGCCTTATATAGGCTTACATCCAAGTGTTTGGCTACAAGCAGCCCAAATAGAAAAAAGATAACACGCACCATAGTTTTAAACATTACATGAAATAGAAATGCTCAAAAAATAACAATTAAATTAAGATGTTGTCTTGCGCCGAGGGCGGAGATTGTAGCGTCGCTCGACAAGTTAACCACGACACCGCAAGTTTTTTGTTTGAGATGGAGAAGGATCTTCCACGAGCGTGCCTTCATCATCTTCAACATGTTGGGGGTCGCCGTCTGCATCAGCATTCTAAAAAATCCTTAATGCATGCCATGAGCGACGTACACATAAAATATTATACATCTCATACTACATAATATCACATGTAATGTAAAAATAAAATCTAATGAGCTTCCATGGGATAATGTTAAGTCGTCTGTTGAAAATGAAATTAAGCTTCTGTGGAGTTTGAACCCTTGGGGAAAGGATGATCGCACACTTACTTCTCTCAGCTAGCTAGGGTGACCAAAGACTTAGAATGAGGAACAGACCCAAGGATCCAACACGGAGGTCCTACCACACAACCGGAAGATCTTAGAGCACTTACCCTCCTTAGCCAAGTGCTGAGCTAAGGATACCTCAAAAAGCGCAAGAAGACTAGGGCACAAGTAAGCATGCCTTCTAAGGTACCCCCCTTGGGTCTTATTTATATTTTTTTCTGAAAATGGTCTGCCAACAGCCAACCTCTGCTGTTCTAAACAGCTATGGGCAGGCTAGTGGGGGATAATAGTAAGATCACATCATACAACACTGGGCGAGTGGGCCTTAAAAACCTCTACTCACATGGGGTGGCGAGTGCTCGATGGTGCTAGCACTTGCCGCCTCCCTACGGCCCTGGGCGAGTGCAAGCCAGAAATGCCCCACCCGCCTAAAGGTCTCAGTGCTGGGTAAGCCAAACACTCGCCTCCTGACACCCCACTATGGGTCCAGCTTCACTTACAACAAAACACCAAAAGGTATCAACTGGGTGAGCTTCACTCAACGCTAAGGAAAGAAGGAGTTAAGTGTCTGGGCCTCACTCAATGCCAAGGAAAGAAGAAGGCATTGAGTGTCTGGGCCTCAATCAATGTTAAGGAAATAAGAGGTGTTGAGTGTCTGTGCCTCGCTCAATGCCAAGGAAATAAAAGGCGTTGAGTTCCTGGGATGGTGAGTGCCCGATGAGGATGGCACTCGCCACCCCCTTAAGCCACTGGGTGAGTGCAGACCAGGCCTATCCCACTCGCCAACTGCCTGCCGAGATCCTTGGGCGAGTGCGAGCCTACTGCTCCACTCGCCCCTGCCTGCCGAGAGCCCTAGGCGAGTGCGAGCCTACTGCTCCACTCTCCCCTGTCCGCCGAGAGCCCTAGGTGAGTGCGAACCTGCTTCTCCACTTGCCCCTGTTTCGCTCCACCCCCATCTAGGTGAGCTGACGGGGCTGTAGAGATCTCGCCCACACCAAAGAAGAGGCGTTGATAGATCTCACCTCACTCAACGCCACGGCTGAAGGTCATCGGGTGAACAATCCTCACTTAACACCGAGACGGGAGGCGTCGAGTGAACAAGCCTCACTCAATGCTGAGATCAAAAGGCACTGACTGAGCTCACCTCACTCAATGCCGAGGCAGAAGGAGTCGAGTGAATTTGATGCCAGGGGCCCGGCTAGCCTGGGATTTGGACCGCTTGACTTAGCTGGTCTGGCCCCTGTCGATCCCACTAGCCAGATATGGGGCTGTACACAATCCACGCTCTTTGTGATGTTGCCCCATGCTCGGAAAGAAACATCTAACCCCGCAAAATACGGCGAGTGCGGCTGGAGTCAGAGAGAATCTTTTGGTGTGATCCACCAATGGCTATATATATACATCCGCGTACCTGGGCGACATTTGCCATTCCCCTTATTCTAACCTTGCAAAATTCCTCTTTCCAAAGAGTTCCAGGAGAGGCTAAACTATGCCCGGGGGATCAATGCTACTTGCGATGCCGAGCTGATCTCTATATCTCCCCGCACTTTGTCGCGCGACTTGCCAGAGCTCCAGCTCGCCAAAAAGGCAAAGCAAGCTCCAAAAGTTGCTGAGTCGGTCTATCGTGATCTGGTCTCCACCCCAGATCATGGACTCGCTTCTTCCTCTACACCAGCAGCCGAACCAAAAGGAAAGATCTTCAACATTCCTACCAGCCCGTACACTCATCATTATCTCTCAAGAATAAAGGGAACCCTGACGGCGACGAAGACAGAGGAGAGGCAAAAAGTGTCTACGGATACCTTTCTTTTAGAGGGAGAGGCAAGACTCTGGTGGGATGAGCTAAAAATACATCATTTTACTGGAATACAACTGTCAGAGATCTCGATGAAGGAGTTATCGAGGCTTTTATGGCAAGGTATCTCCCATATGCATAGAGGATTGCTATGGATAATCGGTTATAGAGGTTAACTCATGCTTAGAGTTGTGTTGATGACGACTTGCATGAGATTACACAAATGTGGCGGTATGCAGACTCTACGTTTGCTGACAAGGAACGCAAGAAAAATAGATTCTATGAAGGTCTGTGTGACGATCTGAGGTTGCTTCTTTCAGGTCTGTGACGCAGGGTTTTCTGACATTGGTCAAAACTTCCTAATCCCTGGAACAAGATCTGAAAAGAGTTCAAAGTAAGAAGGACTTGGGTGTGAGGAAGTGAGAGTTCAAAGTATCGAGCTCTGCAAAATCTTGATATCGCAGTAGGTAGAACAAGAAGTCCAACTTTTCTGGGGTAACTTCTTTATATACTGCTTCTAGATTAACTACTAGGCGAGGCCCAGTTATTTATTATTCTTGTGATAAGTCGAGGCACATCTCCCGAGACTGTCAGAGTTATCCTCTGAAGGCGGTTGCAACTTATGCGGAGAAAGCGAAGGCAAAAAAGTCGATTTCCTCCCATTATGCTCCAGCCCAGCACAGAGTATACAATCTTGACCAGCAGGAGGCCATAAAATAAAGCGATATGGTGACAGGTACAGTTTAGTATACAACTTTTATTGCTTTTATATACATGTTACCTCGTGCCTTGCTTAACTTGTCTGATTTAGGCTTTGTCCTGATTGTGTACTATCCGACGAGAACACTATTCGATACAGGTGCTTCTCACTCCTTTTTATCTAAGGACTTCGTGTTGCGTATTAGAGTGCCTTCTATTGTGTTGAAAGATAGAATGGATATATTGCTTCCTAACGGTTGTCTGATGCGCACAGATAATGCTTGTCGTATTCAGGTGCGGATAAGAGGTCATGATTTTAGATTGGAAGCATTTGTGTTATCGATATCTGAGTTCGATGTGATATTTGGTATGGACTAGCTCTCGGAGCAGCAAGCTTGTATTGATTACAACTCAAAGGAAGTCATGCTAGGGCAGAACACCGAACACGAGACTAAGTTCGCTAATATATAAGGATTTAGCAAGATATTGATGTCTGCTCTCCAAGTGGTCAAGGCGGCTCGGAATGGCGCAAAGTTATTCTTCATTCTATTGGAGGTCGTAGGGCCGAAGCCCAGTTTGACAGACATTTTTATTGTGTCGGAGTTTGCAAATGTGTTCCCTAAAGATCTCCCTAGGATTCCACCTCAGCGAGAGATCGACCTCGCTATTGAGTTGGTGCCAGGTGCGAAACCTGTGTCACACTCAACTTACCGTGTAGCACCAAAGGAGATGAAAGAATTGAAGGTTCAAGTACAGGAGTTGCTAGAGCAAGACAATATACGTTCAAGTATGTTACAATGGAGTGCATCGGTCCTCTTTGTGAAAAAAAAGGATGGAAGCTTGCATCTATGCATTGACTGCTGTGAACTGAACAAGCTGACGAAAAAGAGCAAGTATCTGATTCCAAGAATCAATGATTTATTTGATCAACTGGTTGGATCAGCTGTCTATTCGAAGCTGGATTTGAAGTCTGGCTATTATCAGTTGAGGATCAGGGAAAGTGATTTTCCCAAGACAGCATTTGGTACACACTATGGTCATTATGAGTTCACTGTAATACCTTTTGGGTTAACAAATGCGCCATCGGTATTCATGGACTTGATGAATAAGATCTTTTGAGAGTATCTGGATCGATTTCTAATTGTCTTTATTGATGATATTTTGGTATACTCTCAGTCAAAAGAGGATCATGCAAATCATTTGCGGTTAGTTTTGCATACCCTGAGGAGAATCGACTATATGCCAAGTTATCTAAGTGTGAGTTTTGGCTAACTTTTTTTGGTCTTGTGGTTAGTGGAGAGGGTATTGTCATGGATCCGGCGAAGATAGTTGCGATACGGGAGTGGCCTGTGTTGACTACTGTGGCAGAAGTTTGGAGCTTTCTTGGACTTGCTAGCTACTATAGGTGCTTCATAGAGAACTTTTCATGGATAGTTTTACCTCTCACTAAGTTGACAAGGAAGGATCAGAAGTTCATTTGGACCCTAGAGTGAGCACGAGCTTTTGAGGATTTGAAGATTTGTCTGACAACGGTACTTATTTTGTGTTTGTCATGTGGTGTAGAAGGCTATGAGATCTACAGTGATGCCTCAGGGAACGGCTTAGGTTCACTACAACAAAGTCTCTATATGGTGACGTTTTTTTATAACTTTTGTGACGATTTTAAAGCGTCACGATAGTTTTTGTGACGTTTATAAAAACGTCACTAAACCGTCACGATTGCGGCCATCACCGTAGCTCATTGTGACGTTTTCAAAAAAAAAAACGTCGTGATTGGAATGTACTATATCGTGACGTTTTTTCCAAAAAACGTCATTCTTGGCAATTGCTCTATAGTGACATTTTTCCAAAAAAAACGTCATGATTGATAGTTGTTCTATCGCGACACTTTTTCAAAAAAATGTCATGATTGATTGCTCTATCGTGACACTTTCAAAAAATGTCAAAAATTAATAATTCTACCACGATTTTTTCACAAAACGTCGGCGCATGTAAATATCTATTATAACATTTTTAAAATTTTAAGGAAAGAAAATTAAAAAAAATAGAATTTTATGATAATTTAAACTCTAAAAATTAATTTAGCATCTAAAATATTAATTAAAATTATAAATATTATTTTTCATATTTTAAATATTTTTGAGAGTAATACTAAAGATATATTGAGAGAGATTTGCAACATGTCCAAATAATGGGAGCTTGAGTTCTATAAAACAAAATAATTAAAAGGCCTACATATTACATCATCATTAAGATTGAATTGTATAAACAAGCAAAAGATTACATTAATGATAAACAAACTTGTTCCAAGTAGCATAACTTGCAAAAACACATAATCATTCAATATATACATTGTTTTCAATACAAAAAAAATAAATGAAACAAAACAAGCACTATGAGCCTTTAAAATATTCTTCATCATTAGCTTCATTGACATTGAAACAAGCATGATGAGCATTCGACTTCATTTGTACACCATCTCTCACATCATCTTTTCAAACTATAAACATAACAAATATTATTGATCAATTGCCTGGATAACAAACAAAATTAAAACACAAGATTAAATATTTATTCTAATTGCATGTAAGATTAAAATAAATAACTTGAAAAACAGTATAATAATGTGAAGAAGAAAATATAAAGAATCCACAAGACGTATCCATAAAATACTGACAGCAGTTTAAATCAAATTGGTGGCAACAGCGCCAGCAGTTTGCGCCAAACTGGACACAAACTGCTGGCAGCAGTTTTGCGCAAACTGCTGACTGCTGCCAGCAATTTTGCGCAAACTGCTGCCAACTGGTGTCAAACATTTTTTTTTCACCAAATCTCAACCATGCTATCTCTACATAGTATATTACCACAAACTATTTTGAAGAGATGGAATTAAATTGTGAGAGTAAATTAAAAAGATAGCTGAGATTAAATTTTTGGTCCGAACTTATAAAATGAGTTTTTTTATGTATGAACAATATGCTGCAAACCGTAAATTATATAAAACAAAAAATTCATGCATCAAGGAAAACGCTTATACATGTTGCAGAAGCAGAGTGTCCTGGTAAGAATTATGTGCAATAATGGCCATCAACCAAACTGCTGCCAGCAGTTTCGCAGCAGTTTCGCGCAAACTACTGCCAGCAGTTTCGCGCAAACTGCTGCCAGCAGTTTCGTGCAAAACTGGCGCAGCAGTTTGTGCCAAACTACTGCCAAACTGCTGGTCCAGCAGTTTGTGCCAGCAGTTTGCGCCAAACTGCTGCTAAACTGCCGGTTCATATCGTATCTCGTTTTTGTCTCTGTACTACATAGCTCTAGCCCTCACAAATATCATGTCCAGGCACCTTGCTAGTGTATATTCTCTTACTAATAATTTTCATCTTCTTAATCTTGGCCAAAGGTGATGGAGATCAACACCAGATAACGGGTCACTAGTTGATGAAGCCCACTTTTGTATATTTGCTCAGAAGGCGATGATCGGATCGGCGATCCGAGAACACGAGCGCTTCTCGCTCGTTGCTCTACTATTTTTAAGTATTTTATTTTATTTCTTGGATTTGTGTTTTGGGGCATCGAGCGTAATGGTGAATCATAGCTGTTCACGCTCGGTGTCCAACCGCCCCTTCTTGTTATAAATAAGGGCGAATGATGGAGTTTAGATTTATTGTTGATTTGTAAGAGATTCAAGACCGACAATTATTTGTGGTGCGACGTCGCGAGCCCGGGATGCGAAGCCTCGATTATTTTAGCTATTACTTTTGTTTTTGGTTAATTCCAAATCATCCCACGATGTTCCCCTCAATCTCAGGCCCTCATCATTTGGTTCCCACTCCAGTTCTTCCAACCAGGTAGCACGATTGCAGAAACCATCTTCCCCCGCACGTATTTGTCATTTTTCATAGTCTCCCACCTACTGGAAATTGCATGACCCACCTCTCCCTGTCGTTCCCATTCCACGCACCAACACAGTCCCCCGTCCCTGTTTACTGTCTTGGAGCCACCAAACTCCCCCTTGCCCATCATTTTTATTATGTTGCTCAACTTCCTCCCATTCTCTGATCCTCCCAACACATTCAACCGTTCCTACCAATATAACCACAAGCTTTTGACATCAAGAGGTGTTCCCTTTTATGTGAAATCATCAAATTTTGAGCAAGAATACCCTTATCAGAGTCCTAAAAGGGTTGAGTTAGAAGCAGGCATTGAAAAGGAATATGTTGGCCTGCTTGCACAGAATTGCCGTCATGAGTTGCAGCGTCAGCAATGGGGTTTCCAGCACCAGACACCTCATTGTGACATGCTCCGGAAGTTCCAGGAAGGAGAAGCAGCTTAATTTCTTATACAAGGTTTGTTTATCATTGATTGCAGCACTGTTACGCTATTTCTATATTATTTGTTTATCATTGATTGCAGCACTGTTATTAGGCTGGTGATGTTGTATGAATATCAATTTTGGGTACTAAAAGTCCATGATTGGTATAGTGATAATGCAAAGATTGATACTTTGAAAAACTAGAGTGTGTAGTGATAATGCACCAACACAGTCCCCTCGTCCCTGTTTACTGTCTTGTTAGCTTAATTGTGAGACTATTATTTTTATCTTAAACTTAATTCATAGAATTTGTAGTAGAAAACACCTCGTGGGTAATCGAGCATGGTTTGCTAGTGTATCAGAAAACTAATGCTCGCCTTGTGTTAATTGGTCATAAGAGAAAAGAAGACGTCGCTGCACTGCAAAAATCTAATTTTTGGATATAAATTTTAAAATCATTTTGCATTTCATTTGATCTGCATTTATTAGAGTCCATTTTGAATCACAAACACTAAGATTCACATTAGCGTTGGCACACCCTCATTACACGGCCTACCCTGCGTCAAAAGTAATGTGATTTACAACATCCAATCGAACGTGCCATTGTGGATGTGAGAAAGTGCCTCATTATGTAATCTTGAGTAGCAAGAAAGACAAATCCCAAATAGAGGAGAGATTCAATGCTCAAACTATGCAGTCCCACTCATTTTTCAAATTTGATTTTCTTTCATTGTATTTGATTAAATTTTATAAAAAATTTATTCAACAAATATATTATTTCTTCATAATGCAAATTTTGTTCCAATAATTTCAAAAGCCAAAACCATTCTCAGCAAATTAATAAATGTAAATATAAAGCCAAGAAAAAAGACAAAGGAAAACTTACCTGACCACTTATTGAGGGGTCTATAACTGCTCCAAATATCAAGTTGGCACTAGGATCGACGAGATCATAAATTACTTCAGCTGCAGTATTAACCTACACCAGCATAGGCAGACATAAAAGATACAGTAACTATTGGTGTTGAAACCAAAAACTTGGTCTCTGTGGAGTTCGACCATTGGGGAAGGGGTGACCTCACACCTACTACACTCGGGGGGATGTCACGGACCAAAGGCTCAGAAAACTAGGAATAGACCCTCGGCTCTAGCGTGGAGGTCCCACCACACACCCGGAAGGTTGCTAGAACACTTCCCCTCCCTCACCAAGTGGCTGAGCTGGGCGCCTTGGAGAGCTCTCTCTACTCTACCAAGATAAAGCTAAGGGAGGAGGAGGTAAGGAAATCTCATCCCTCCAAAGGCACCCATGGGGGTCTATTTATAGTTTTTCCAAGTCCTGAGGGTAAAATGACAAAAATGCCCTTACGACCAATTGGCCTTGAGCCAATGACAAACCTCCACACCGGGGGGTAGAGAGGTAACTTCCACCCCGGGGGCACAACGGTAAAAATACGACCCAAAGGGATTCGGGGGCCGAGCCATGCTCCCCACCCCTCGGGCGAGCAGCAGGCCACGGGCCTAGCTCACCCGCAAGGGCTGGCCGCCCGGGGCGAGCAGGCCGCAGGCCTGGCTCGCCCGCAAGGGCTGGCCGCCCGGGGCGAGCAGGCCGCAGGCCTGGCTCGCCCGCAAGGGCTGGCCGCCCGGGGCGAGCAGGCCGCAGGCCTGGCTCGCCCGCAAGGGCTGGCCGCCCGGGGCGAGCAGGTCGCAGGCCTGGCTCGCCCGCAAGGGCTGGCCGCCCGGGGCAAGCCGCAGGCCACGGGGCCTGGCTCGCCGCTCCCAAAGGCTAAAAACTGGTCATACGCACGCCGGGGGACCCTGCTCTGCGAATACGGGGTTGTACACAATCCCCGCTCTTTTCGAGGTTGGCACAAGCTCGGAAAGAAACATCCAACCCAACGTATTCGCTGAGTGGACTTTTCTTGCGTGGTCGAGAAAATACTTAGCCTCTCCGAGAGGTCAACCTGTCACGCCAGCTGATGGGAGCCTGGGTGACGAGACAGCCTTGGGGTGAAAACACTTAGCCTCCCGAGGGGTCAACCTGTCATGCCAGCTAATAGGAGCCTGGATGACGAGACAACCTCGGGGTGAAAACACTTGGCCTCCCGAGGGGTCAACCTGGCATGCCAGCTAATAGGGGCCTGGGTGACGAGACAGCCTCGGGGTGAAAACACTTAGTCTCCCGAGGGGTCAACCTGTCATGCCAGCTAATAGGAGCCTGGGTGACGAGACAGCCTCGGGGTGAAAACACTTAGCCTCCCGAGGGGTCAACCTGTCATGCCAGCTAATATGAGCCTGGATGACGAGACAGCCTCTGGGTGAAAACACTTGGCCTCCCGAGTGGTCAACCTGTCATGTCAGCTAATAGGAGCCTGGGTGACGAGACACCCTCAGGGAAAAAAGGTCATACTCCACGGGAGGTACGCCTGACCTGCCAGCTAGTAAGAGCCTGACAGAGGGACCATCATCGGAGCAAAGAGAATTTGGGCTTCCACGAGAGGTACGCCTGACCTGTCAGCTAGTGAGAGCCTGACAGCGGGACCATCATCGGAGCTAAGGACTTGGGGCTTCCACGAGAGGTACGCCTGACCTGTCAGCTAGTGAGAGCCTGACAGCGGGACCATCATCGGAGCTAAGGACTTAGGGCTTCCACGAGAGGTACGCCTGACCTGTCAGCTAGTGAGAGCCTGACAGCGGGACCATCATCGTAGCTAAGGACTTGGGACTTCCACGAGAGGTACGCCTGACCTGTCAGCTAGTGAGAGCCTGACAGCGGGACCATCATCAGAGCTAAGGACTTGGGGCTTCCACGAGAGGTACGCCTGACCTGTCAGCTAGTGAGAGCCTGACAGCGGGACCATCATCGGAGCTAAGGACTTGGGGCTTCCACGAGAGGTACGCCTGACCTGTCAGCTAGTGAGAGCCTGACAGCGGGACCATCATCGGAGCTAAGGACTTGAGGCTTCCACGAGAGGTACGCCTGACCTGTCAGCTAGTGAGAGCCTGACAGCGGGACTATCATCGGAGCTAAGGACTTGGGGCTTCCACGAGAGGTACGCCTGACCTGCCAGCTAGTAAGAGCCTGACAGAGGGACCATCATCGGAGCAAAGAGAATTTGGGCTTCCACGAGAGGTACGCCTGACCTGTCAGCTAGTGAGAGCCTGACAGCGGGACCATCATCGGAGCTAAGGACTTGGGGCTTCCACGAGAGGTACGCCTGACCTGTCAGCTAGTGAGAGCCTGACAGCGGGATCATCATCGGAGCTAAGGACTTAGGGCTTCCACGAGAGGTACGCCTGACCTGTCAGCTAGTGAGAGCCTGACAGCGGGACCATCATCGGAGCTAAGGACTTGGGGCTTCCACGAGAGGTACGCCTGACCTGTCAGCTAGTGAGAGCCTGACAGCGGGACCATCATCGGAGCTAAGGACTTGGGGCTTCCACGAGAGGTACGCCTGACCTGTCAGCTAGTGAGAGCCTGACAGCGGGACCATCATCGGAGCTAAGGACTTGGGGCTTCCACGAGAGGTACGCCTGACCTGTCAGCTAGTGAGAGCCTGACAGCGGGACCATCATCGGAGCTAAGGACTTGGGGCTTCCACGAGAGGTACGCCTGACCTGTCAGCTAGTGAGAGCCTGACAGCGGGACCATCATCGGAGCTAAGGACTTGGGGCTTCCACGAGAGGTACGCCTGACCTGTCAGCTAGTGAGAGCCTGACAGCGGGACCATCATCGGAGCTAAGGACTTGGGGCTTCCACGAGAGGTACGCCTGACCTATCAGCTAGTGAGAGCCTGACAGCGGGACCATCATCGGAGCTAAGGACTTGGGGCTTCCACGAGAGGTACGCCTGACCTGTCAGCTAGTGAGAGCCTGACAGCGGGACCATCATCGGAGCTAAGGACTTGGGGCTTCCACGAGAGGTACGCCTGACCTATCAGCTAGTGAGAGCCTGACAGCGGGACTATCATCGGAGCTAAGGACTTGGGGCTTCCACGAGAGGTACGCCTGACCTGTCAACTAGTGAGAGCCTGACAGTGGGACCATCATCGGAGCTAAGGACTTGGGGCTTCCACGAGAGGTACGCCTGACCTGTCAGCTAGTGAGAGCCTGACAACGGGACCATCATCGGAGCTAAGGACTTGGGGCTTCCACGAGAGGTACGCCTGACCTGTCAGCTAGTGAGAGCCTGACAGCGGGACCATCATCGGAGCTAAGGACTTGGGGCTTCCACGAGAGGTACGCCTGACCTGTCAGCTAGTGAGAGCCTGACAGCGGGACCATCATCGGAGCTAAGCACTTGGGGCTTCCACGAGAGGTACGCCTGACCTATCAGCTAGTGAGAGCCTGACAGCGGGACCATCATCGGAGCTTAGGACTTGGGGCTTCCATGAGAGGTACGCCTGACCTGTCAGCTAGTGAGAGCCTGACAGCGGGACCATCATCGGAGCTAAGGACTTGGCGTCTCAACAAAAACCTTGCCAAATTCAACATCCTCAAATGGGGAAGAAAGATGGGTTACATGACTTCTCCCGACTCAGTGGGTCGGGGGCTAGACTCAGTACAACATAATAAAAAATACAAGATCCTATTGAGGCGAGGCTCCTTCGCCTCTTGCATCAACCGATCCTTCCCCGGGTGCCCACGTCGACCCGATACTCACATCTGTCTTCCTCCCTGGCTTGGGGCGGGGCTTCGATCTGCCTCGGGGGTGGTTGCTGGGCTTGACCTCTCGCTCCTCTCACCTCCAGGAATTCGGGGCAGGTAGCCGTCGCGTGCCCCTCCACCTGGTGGTAGTCACAGTACGGCAATGCTTCTTCTACCAGCCTCCTTCGGCGGACTCGGCGATCTCTCCCGTTGCCTCTTCTTCCTTCGCCTATTGCCAAGGCTTGCTGTGGTGGGGGTAGGAGTTGCCTTGGGGCTTGCCTTTGGTAGTTGAACCTCCCTTGACCCCCATGAAAGTTCCCCCCATCCTGGATGAGAGCTCTTCCTGGACCATGGGCGGGTCCTCCCTGCTGCCTCCAGCCTAGCTCCGGACCCTCCTGTCTCGGGAACCCCTGGGCTCTCTGCTCCTTTCTCCTCCTTCCTTCCTGGTGCCTTGAGCCACCTTGCTCTTTCGACTCCACCTCCGTCAACTTAGCCAACTTTTTTACAAAGGCCGGGTTGGCTGCCTCCATGGTTATCTCCTCTGCCGCCCTTTCCATCAGCTCCTCAAAGGAAAGAGGGGTCTTCCGGGTCAAGCTCATCTTGAAGAACCCTTCACGCAACCCCACCGTGAATGCCATCTGGAGGGCATACCCTGGCACCTCTTGGATGTCAAGGACCTCCTCCTGGAACCTGTCAACGTAATGGGCCAGCGACTCCTCGGCCCTTTGCTTTATCAGGAAGAGGGACTCAGGACCTTTCTTCCTCTTCTTGGAGGTGGAGAAGCGAAGCTGAAAGCTCCGGCTCAAGTCTTCGAACCCGAAGATGGACCTTGGAGGGAGTTGATGGAACCAGTCCCTTGCCTTCTCCTTCAACGTGATCGCGAAGAGGCGATACTTGAAGGTATCCGTCATTGGTATGATGGAGACGACATCCTCGAACCACTGTAAGTGCTGGATGGGGTCGTCCTTCCCGGTGTAGTAGGCCTTGTCAAGTTCCCTGAACCCCTCGGGAACGGGAGCTGAGATGATCAGCTCGCTTAAGGGTGACCCCCTAAGGGGAGCTCTCGCCACCGCCACTCGCGCGACCTGCTCGCATGGGGGGCTAGCTCTCGCCGGGCTGGGGAACAGCTCCCGGCCTGAGAGGTCCCGCTCAACCCCTTCTACCATCCTCTCCTTCCCAGGCCTCCTATCCGGCATACTCACTTCTCCCCCTGCTGGGGTGATCTCGCCTTGCCCCCTGGGATCCAGCTCGCCGAGACCACTCTGGGTTGGCTCGCCGAGACCCCTGGGAGCTAGTCCCTGGGGGGTGGGGGTTGAGCTGTCAGCCCGAGGGGCAATGCTTCTAAGCATCCCCATGATGCCTTCGATGGAAGCCATGAACTCCTCCCTTCCTACAAAGGGTCCTAGGTTGGGGAGACCACCGAGGTCATCACTACCTCCCAGATCTCCAGTCATGACACTCTCCCGAGATTTTCTGTGCTGGTCACTCTCCACGCTCACCGCACCAAAATGTTGAAACCAAAAACTTGGTCTCTGTGGAGTTCGACCCTTGGGGAATGGGTGACCTCACACCTACTACACTCGGGGGGATGTCACGGACCAAAGGCTCAGGAAACTAGGAATAGACCCTCGGCTCTAGCGTGGAGGTCCCACCACACACCCGGAAGGTTGCTAGAACACTTCCCCTCCCTCACCAAGTGGCTGAGCTGGGCGCCTTGGAGAGCTCTCTCTACTCTACCAAGATGAAGCTAAGGGAGGAGGAGGTAAGGAAATCTCATCCCTCCAAAGGCACCCATGGGGGTCTATTTATAGTTTTTCCAAGTCCTGAGGGTAAAATGACAAAAATGCCCTTACGACCAATTGGCCTTGAGCCAATGACAAACCTCCACACCGGGGGGTAGAGAGGTAACTTCCACCCCGGGGGCACAACGGTAAAAATACGACCCAAAGGGATTCGGGGGCCGAGCCATGCTCCCCACCCCTCGGGCGAGCAGCAGGTCACGGGCCTAGCTCACCCGCAAGGGCTGGCCGCCCGGGGCGAGCTGGCCGCAGGCCTGGCTCGCCCGCAAGGGCTGGCCGCCCGGGGCGAGCAGGCCGCAGGCCTGGCTCGCCCGCAAGGGCTGGCCGCCCGGGGCGAGCAGGCCGCAGGCCTGGCTCGCCCGCAAGGGCTGGCCGCCCGGGGCGAGCAGGCCGCAGGCCTTGCTCGCCCGCAAGGGCTGGCCGCCCGGGGCGAGCAGGCCGCAGGCCTGGCTCGCCCGCAAGGGCTGGCCTCCCGGGGCGAGCAGGCCGCAGGCCTGGCTCGCCCGCAAGGGCTGGCCTCCCGGGGCGAGCAGGCCGCAGGCCTGGCTCGCCCGCAAGGGCTGGCCGCCCGGGGCGAGCAGGCCGCAGGCCTGGCTCGCCCGCAAGGGCTGGCCGCCCGGGGCGAGCAGGCCGCAGGCCTGGCTCGCCCGCAAGGGCTGGCCGCCCGGGGCGAGCAAGCCGCAGGCCTGGCTCGCCCGCAAGGGCTGGCCGCCCGGGGCAAGCCGCAGGCCACGGGGCCTGGCTCGCCGCTCCCAAAGGCTAAAAACTGGTCATACGCACGCCGGGGGACCCTGCTCTGCGAATACGGGGTTGTACAGTTGGACTCACCAAGGATTCAACTGATAGTTGGAAAACTAATGTTTAATGAAAACAATATCTCCAAGTGATAATATCATACATAAATTTTAAAAAACTTTATTTCAAAACATTGTAGTTAGACACTAAGACCAAACAAAATCTAAAAAGAGAAATTCATTGAAGAAAGAAAATTATAAAGATGAGCATCCACAAAGAGTTTGTTTATTTAGAACTAATATTAATCAGGCTTAACAGAACTGAGAAGTACAAGAAGAAAAATAAACTAGATAGAATTTATTCCTAGAATTTAAACTTAAGAGACTGAATGAAAACAAATGAAATTTACGCAGGGACTAACAAGGATGAGGCGAATTGAAGATGTATTTGATTGCTGGTTTGAAAGTGGATCTATGCTTTATGGGCAGGCCCATTATCCATTTGAAAATAAAGAATGGTTTGATGTAATCTAAATTCTAAAAATCAGTGGCGACAATGAAGACATTCCATCGCAGTTCATTACACTGTCAATCTTTCAGTAGATTACTGTCTTAAAGTTATTAACCAATTTTCAATTGAATCTCAAAAATAAATAGAAGAAGAGAGAAACCAAACCTTGATTCGAATTGATATTTGTAGTACGAGATGGTGTTGGGGTGTTGTTAGGGGTAGTCTCATTTATATTTGATTTTTGAATAGAAGCCATCATTCTCAAGAACTGCACACATAATAAATATTTATAAAATAATTCTAATTAATCCAAGCATTATTAACTTGATTTAAACACAATAATTACTTGGTCTGGTGATAGATATATCCCTTGCCCCACTGATGTTCCAGATGAATCATCCCTAGAATTTTGTTGTGACCTGTCATCCATAAGACGATCTATGGTTTTTTGCATGATAGACATTTGCAATTTCAATTGTTCAATCTCCCGCAACTCTTCTGGATTTGTATGTTTCAAGCTAGTTGTTCTTGCGCAGCGTGATAAATCAGGGTATACCTGAATCGCAGTGACACCCTTTCCCATACCACGACATCGGCCATAATATTCTGGTCCAAATATAGATCTAAAAGAGAAATAAAAATTTATTGTACAATACTCTAAATTGAAATAAAGTGTTATGTTTTTTTACCTAAAAGCACCTTCATGAATTTCATTTATTGGTGTGTCGGGAGGATGCTGCGATATTTGTTCCTCGATAGCCTTGTCCAAGGCAACCTAGAAAAAAGTACACAAATGAAATCTTCAGTAAACAATTTGAATATTATTTAAATGTTTAAATACTTAAGCTAAAGAATGAAACACTTACTTTTTTTGATATTGCATCATCATTCACCAAAGTTTTCCCATTTTTCTTGCTTGTGCGACTATCTAAGAATAATTCAATGCGAGTTGGTTCTCTGCCCAATTCAATTTCCTTATAAAAATAAACTATTTATTTTTATGCAATAAAGTAAGAAACAAAAAAGATATATATTATATATATGTATATATGTATACCAAGTCTTTCTTTCGATTTGCAAGGGTCATCCGTCCAAGAGTTTGTGCACCAGTATTTTTTTGGCGACATACTTTATTTTTTTCACTTATAATCTGCGACATCAGAAAAGTTATACTCTCAAACTTTTAATATGTTGGAAATTTATACAAAAAGTTGGAAGAATAAATAAATAAAGTTATAATACCCTTCCTTTTGCAGAATACCAATATTTCACAATGTCAACAAATTGGCTCTCCGGCATATCTGTAGGACCACCTCGTGCAATAAGTGTTTCCGGAGTACCCAATGGATCATAATATTGCTTTTTAAAAGTTGACTTCCAATTCCTAAAACTTTCGTTTATAATTTCCATGATAAGTTTTTTGTCTGTCTCAAATACGAGAAATCTTTGTTGCATGAATAAAACATTAAGCTTATACAGTTATTGTTATATTCAATGAAATAATGTTTTTTTGTTTATGTGCACACACTTACCTTAACTATACTCCATGCAATTTCCTTGCTATACTGAGACACATGCGTCCAAGATAGAGGGGTCATTGTAAATAATGATGTATTTTGTGCAAGTGTCCCTAAGAATGATGAAAGTTGAGGTGCGCCACTTCCAACAAATTGTCCATGTTTGTTTCTCTCCAATAAGATAACTTTATCAGATGGCATAAGATGAATATCCTTACATGTTGTTACTCCTCGTAACTTTTTACTTCTATTTGTACCTACATATGCAAAAATTTGATTATTCTACTCGCATTTATTGAAAATCATATAAAAAACATGTATTGTTTACCTGGGGTCTCTAGGACTTCATTACTAAGATTGACAGCTTCTTGGTCACTATGTTGATTCTCATCAGAGCTTTCATCTGTTGAAAAATAATGTGTAGTTGTTGGATCATGTAGTGGTTCCTTGTGGCCATTTGAAGGGCTCATATGAGGGCTATTGCTAACACCTTTGTGTTGATCTTTAGCTAGAGAGTTATCCCTTGAAACAAATAATTTTCTTGGAGCAAATGTTCTCTTAGGAGCCATCAAATATCTGCATGATAACAAAATCAAATATTTGCAAGATAATAAGATATGTCCATTATTATACACTAGTAATACAACTAATACAGAAAATTACTCCTCAGGTAGATCAAAACGAAAAATCACTCAAAATTTTTTAAGATTAAAATTAAAATAACATATGCACAAAAGATGCACGCATCAATCATAATAGCAACATAGAATTGAAAAATAAGAAATTACCTTGATATGATAAATCTCCAACAATGACAGGAGGATGCAAAAAGAGCTTTATTATGTTGGTAGTCATGCAATGAACATAATCAGCCCACTTGGAGATTATAAATTGGCTTCTCTTTGCACAACTGTAGGCTCAACATCTGTTCTACCCATCTCGGTGTCTTCATCATCATCTTGATATAAATTTTGAATATTGTGTATGTCATCACTAACACATTGAATGAAGTTTCCATGATCATCAACACTTCCAGCTTCAAATTCTCCCATTTCATACTCATCTTGTGGTAACATCCTCATGACCAATTCCCAATTCAATTGTTTAGGATCACGAATATAATATACCATTCTTGCTTGAGAAGAAAAAATATATGGGTCATGTTCAAGTGCTGCTCCTGTATGTATCAAATTTGTGAAATTAACCAATGTGAACCCATATAAATCTTTCTTCACACTCACATTATTTGCAGGATTAACCCAATCACATTTAAAAAGCATCACTTTAGCAAAGTCAAAGTAATCCAGCTTTACGATCTCAGTTATTCTACCAAAATAATTGATATCCTCTTGAAGCCCAACATGATTAGACATAACTTCAACTCCACTATTTTGTGTCCTCTTGTGAATCTCACTGCCTACAATTCGAAAAGAAAACCCATTATATTATATCCTTTGTAGCTACGAACAATAGAGTTTGGTCCGAGGGCTAATTGTCGTAATTGAGCGTCATCAATAATTGCACCATCACGATTAACATGTTATGATAAAATGAAAACATAATTCATTTCATAGTCATTCTTTATTTGCAGATCTAGGTACGAGCACAAACATGCGCAAATTAATGTACATGCATATGACGATTCTTACTCTTTGTTTAAACCATTCTGAGAATTCTTTATGAAGTAGATTTTCCAAGCGGTCCACATCAATACATAGGGGTTGGTGGCGATTCTTCAATTCTTCTCGAAGTTCGCTATTACAAAAATATTAATTAATGCATATTTCAAGAATAAATAATCTTTATCATGGTTTTAAAGTTTATTAAAACTTACCTTCGAAAAATCTCAAGCTCTGCATAGTTGAACAAAATATATCGATGAGCTTGCATAAGGCTAATTGGATTTAGTGCCTTCAAGACAGCGCCCCTTCTTGCACTCCCAACTTGTGGAAACATCCTAAATGCTGGAGTTGGAGACATAGAATTTGCACTATTGTGACTTAGTCGATTAAATCGAGTCTCTATCCATTCTAAGAACCGAGAACAAAATGTCAAAGTCTCTTCCGCTATATAACCCTCTGCTATAGATCCTTCTGGTTTTGCTCTATTTCGTACATATTTTTTATAATGTCCAAGTTCCCTCTCGATGGGATACATCCATCTAAATTATACTGGGCCACCCAAAATAGCTTCTTGTGAAAGATGAACCATGAGATGAATCATTACAGTGAAGAATGAAGGGGGGAAAATTATTTTGAGTTGACATAAAGCCACTATAATGCGATCTTCAATCTTCAACAAATCAGAAACATTTAGATTTTTGGAACATAATTCTCTAAAGAACATGGAAACCTCCATCAATGGTGTCACTATATGCCTTGGTAACACTGATCGTAAACCAATCGACAACAATTGCTGCATTATAATATGATTATCATGGCTCTTTAAGCCTTGTATTTTGCATTGCTTCAGTTTAACACAGCGTGATATATTGGATGCATATCCATCAAGAACTCGTAATGACTTTATCATTCCTAAAAAAATATCTTTCTCCATCTTACTCATGGTGAAGCAAGCTGGAGGAATAATCTCTGTGTCATCATCTCTTTCTTGGATCCATAGATGTTTTAGAATCCCGAGATCCTTGCAATCCCTTCTAGCATGCACATTATCCTTGGATTTGATCGGGTCACCCAATATAGTGTTCAAAATATTATCACACACATTTTTTTCTATATGCATTGTATCAAGACAATGACGAAGTAAATTTGTCTTCCAAAAAGGAAGTTTAAAAAATATACTTCTTTTTTTCCAATACTTAGTAGGTCCTCCCGAATTATTTTCTCTACCAAACACCACATGAAGATGTTGGGTTTCCTTTGATACTCTTCGTCCATTAGGAGGTTTTTTACCACAAATACGCATTTCATGTCGACCAAACTTTCTTGCTTTCCGATATGGATGATCAACTGGCAAGAATCGACGATGAGCCTGATAAATAGTTTTTTGACTATTCTTTAGCCAACATGATTGAGTGTCCAACCCACATGATGGACATCCAAGTTTGGAATGTGAGTTCCATCCTGATAGATTACCAAGTGCGGGAAAATCGCTAATAGTCCATAATAGTGTTGTGTGTAGTGTAAAATTTTTCCCATCTAAAACATCAAGCACTTCTACCCCCACTTCCCATAACTCATTCAACTCTTTTATTAATGGTTGTAGATACACATCGATGTTATTTCCTGACATCTTTGGCCCGGGTATCAAACCCGACATGATAATAGATCTTTTCTTCATGCACTCCCAAGGTGGCACATTATATATCACTAGCATAATTGGTCACGTACTATGTGTGCTGCTAAGATCACCAAATGGATTGAATCCATCAGTAGCAAGTCCTTAACGAATATTTCGAGGATCATTTGAGAACTCTTTGTGGCGTTGATCAAATTCTTTCCATGCCAAGCCATCTCTAGGGTGATGCATTAAACTGTCATGATTAAGATCTTTGGCATGCCACTGCATCATCTCAGCAGTTTCCTTGCAAAGAAATAGTCGCTCCAAACGTTCTTTCAATGGAAAATATCGAAAAACTTTTTTGGGTGTCTTCCTCATAATGATCACATCTTATTGCTTACGTTTTCTCGATCGTTGAGTCAATTGATCGTCTTGTACATCAACCCATCGTGATTGTCCACATATATGACAAGAATTGTCATTTTTATGTATGTCCCAAAATAATGAACAATCATTTTCATATGCATCAATCTTAATATATTTGTGACCCAATTTAGATGTGACTTTCTTGGCCTCATGATAGTTATCCGACACTGATTTACATCCGTCTGGCACTGCACCTTGTAGAACTTTCAATAACATATCAAAATGTACATTACTCCAATTTCCAAGTGTCTTAATATGCATAAGATTCAATAAGAAGGATAATTTTGTGTACTCTTGACATCCTTCCCACAATGACTTATTTTCCTCTAAGAGAGTTGTGTATAGATTATCCGCATCTGCATTAATTGGAGCTTAAGGATTCTCAAAATGTGTGTTTATGCCGATATCATCATAAAGTAATTCTTGTTCATACAAACTCTCATTGTTTGTTAAATTAGGAATATCAGCATGCAGAAGTTCATTCATCGGATCACTAGAGTTGTTAGTATGGTTCAAAGATCCTATAATTAAAGGACGATTATTATTTTGTAAGACTCCATTATTAATTAAACGTCCATCATGGTATATCCATTCTGTGTAGTTCTCCATAATACCATTCCATACAAGATGCCCCTCTACCACATCTCTATCCCACTTCTTTAGATTTACACACTTTTTACAAGGACACGGGCACTTCTCACTAATTGGTGTATATGAATAGTATGAATCTAGCAAATATTTTACGCCATCTAAATACGTCTTTGAATGACGTAACTCTCTCATCCATCTTCTGTCCATTGTTAATAATAAATCGGATTGGCACCTATATAAAAAATAACACAATTAATAAAGATTATAAATCAGACATGGAGATTATGTTTTACAAAATTGAATGATTCACTCTACTACTTACAAAGGAAAATTGTTGGTCACTCCTGAATTAAAAAATGATAATAGAAAAATGAATATAAAATAAAAATGAAAAATACAACATAAAACAAAAAAGCTACTTGAGGGACTGATTGGTGATAATAAATGTGTTATTTCAGCCACTACTAGCGACAATCTTCTTGGAAAGGGTAGAAAGAAAAATACTGCAAGTTTGAAATTTGATGGTGCTTCCGATATAGTGCCAAAAATATAGGTCTTGTAGATCCTAAAAGGGAGATTAAATTTCAGCCACTTGAGGGATAGGTTGGTGATAGTACATGTGTTATTTCAGCTTCCACTAGTAAGGATCTTCCTGATACCCTCCTTTCTAAAAGGGCCAAATCTACTAAATCACAGCTTAGTGCAAAGATAAGCACACCACAAAAGATTGCTCTGTCTCTAGGTAAGAAAAGAAAGTTTGAAAACACTCCAATGGAGAAGGAACACTCACTTGCTATACTTTCAGAACATAAGGTGGATCATTATGCTGTCAGCAATTTTGACAAGAAACCCTCACTTAACTCTGCTAATAAATCACTCTAAGATAATGCAATTACTGATGTTTCTACAACTGTGGTTAGTGGCAGAATGTCTTTGAAAGAAGAACAAAAGGAGCCGGTAAAGAATGTGACTGAGGGTATTAGTTTTTGAAAGCAATGGAAGTCCAATATCAAGCAACCAACGTTTAAAGATGCTAGGGGGAATATATCTGCAGAACCATGTTTGAAGGTACCTGCAGGTTGATTTAAATTACTGCAGAGTGCTCAAGTTCCTAAAATTCCTTTCATATGCAGAAATCTTATGATAATTTACTTTAAAATTTTAAAAAAGCTTTAGTATTATGTAAAACTTTAGAAGTGTATGCAGTTTTGATCTGATCAGATTGTTATACATTGTTTGAATGAACATGTGATCAAAGCATGTTAAAATCAAATTTTTAATTACTTATAAAATGTTTGGTTGAGCTATATTGTCATTTGTAGTTATGAATGGGGAAGCATTTTGTTCGTTTGGTAGAAGACAATGTGATCGCAGTTTAACTTAGAATGACTTAACCATGCATAGTGTTTATTAAATTAAACATGGCAATATATACAATCAAAAAGTGAACAATATCTATAAATAATAATAATATACAATATTTGACACAATAATCACGCACAAAATAATATGAATCTCCATCAAATAAGGACTTCTAACAAGATTTTATTTATCTTCATGCCCATCCAATATTTGATATATAATATTTTCCTCATTATTTTGTGCATAAAAATTCACAGATTTATTGATGTGGCAAAATAGTCTATTTTATAAGCAGTGTCATGAACATGATACTTTCTCGCATTTAAATTTAGAATGCTTCAACAACCCCCAAGTTCTATTTATACATGTGAAGAGAAATTTCACAATCATTTTATGCAAATTCAAAACTCTAACTTAAATCTTTATACTATAAGCAAGGGCCTAATCAGCTCATGGTGTAACATGGTGTAACATTTTAATCCTGAAATCCCCTCATAGAACTAGCTTTTGTGAGTTAATTGGGGGGTATTTTGGTCATTTGATGGGATCAAAGCTTAATTAATACAGATTTCATCTCTTAGTTCACTGTTCATCCCCTCAAAATCTAGATACCTCCGTCATTCGCAACATCTTCTCCTCCATCTGCAAGCCCTACGCCGTCGCTCGCAAGCCCACCGCAGTCGTGCGCCGTCGCAAGCATCATACTCCTCGCGCGTGCTTCTTCTCCCGCTGCATCATACTCCCTACATCATTCTCGACTCGCGCTCATCCCCACTCTTCCTCTCGCCCAACCTCTCAAGATTCCGCTCGGCGAAGATCCCTCCAAAGCCATCTTTCCATCCCGCCGCCTCCAACGTCAAAGCCTTACGTCGACGAAGATCCCCGCAGACAAGCAAAAACTGCTTTCGTTGCCCAGAATGTGCAACCCATCATCGTTGCACATAGGTATTCGTCAGTTTATTCCTCTTCCATCTCCATCCATATTTTCTTTGTTCCTTGAAAGGGATACACTCGATCTTAACCCTAACTGTGGATCTACCATTTCCTCTGCTTCTTGGAAGGGCTACACTCGCCCTTTCACCGGGAAAAAATAGGCGCGAGGCCTTTATTTTTTTTCCAGGGGCGAGAGATACTCCATGAAAAGGAATTCCTCTCTACCAGAAACCTCATACTCTAGCAAGGTCAAGCAATCTCCAACTTTTCTCCTCTCATCTAGGTTTGTATTTTTTTTCTTGCTTCTTCAATTTCTTTGTGTGCTCTCTATTTGTTTCTATACCCATGGGGATTTTCATACTTTTCGTAAAGAAAAATTAGTATTTGTTTCTATTTAGGTACTGTAAAGAAAGTGCTGTCAATTATATGATTTGAAAAATTAGTATTCTTTTAGACACAATGTTGTATGGTTTGATTTTTTATATTCAGTTTCTTTTTCGCTCCCTCATGATTAATTCAGAGAATCTTGCGTCCCCATTTCTTCTCTCATCTTAATAAATTTCTCTATTGAGACAGATTTGGTAAGCACATAAGGCGTTTGTGCTTTTGTCCCAATAAAATTTAACTCGCCAATGAGAACATCTATGTGTTTAGTATGGTTACGAAAAATTGGGTTTTTGGTTATGAAAAATTGGGTTTTTGATCATCACCAATTTGAGCATCATAATATCCTAGAAATTTCGGCGTGGGGTGCAAAATGCCACAGATAATTTATTTGAGTACTTCTTTCATTTAATTGTTTGAGTTGTCTGACCTCTTATCATCATATTTCTCTGCTTTCTCAAACCAATCATGCTTTGGAGCTAAACCTAATCACTTTCTCAAGGTATGAATCTGAAGCATGTTTGCTAAATAAAGTGTTACCAATTTTTTTAATTATATACAATTCTTTACAATGTTGTACGGTTTGATTTAATATAGTTTTTGATGTTGTATGATTTAGTTGATTGCTAAAATAGTTGGGTGTTTGTGCATAATTTTTTGTATTTTGATTTTTGGTGTGAAAATGACTACTTTCAAATCTTTAAAAAATTAGTGTTGTTTTAGACCATAACTGTACAATGGTGAGTACTTATTTATGTAAACTATAACAATGGTGAGTAATTATTTAGTATTGTGCAGAATTCTTTGTATTTTTATTTTTAGAACATAACTGTACTATTGTTTTAGTATTGTTTTAGGTAAACAAAAATTTTGAGCTCTGTTTAAAGTGATATATAAGTACAGGACATATAAAGTGAGTACTTATGAATGTGGAGCCTTTTCATAGTATATAAAATAGTAAGTAAAAACTACAAACTATGGATGTGAAGCCTTTTCAAGTGCATAAACATATCCCTCCCATCTTAAAAAGTACCAGACCTGGATCCTCGACATCCAGACCTAGTGAGAATCTTGGCCATATTTCCTCAGGTAAGGATCCTCAGGTAAGGAGAGAGAACCTTCCAGAAATTTATGTAAAGTAGAAACATGAGAAACATGAGAACAAAGTAGAAACCAACAAAAAATGGGAAAAAACACAAGAATTTATACAAACCCTAGGGCCGAACAAGGAGGATGTGCAAACTAGTAGAGTATTGGGTAATGAGATGGATGATGGATCAAAATTTAGGGTTTACCTCTGTAGTTGTCTGAAACTTGTAGGTGAGTGGCTGTAGGCGGAAAGGATATTCGCCTAAGGGGTCGTCTTTGCGAGTGAAGGAGAAGACCGAGTCGATCGGATGTATGTTTGCCTTCGTTGATGGGTTGAATCGTGCGAAGGTTTCTGGCGGGGGAAGTGAAGAGGCGAAGAGAAATTTTGGGATCGGGAGCGGCGAGGAGGAGGAGATGAAAAGGCGCAAAGTGGTTTTTTCTGGGTCGGGAGCGAGGATCTTGAAAATATGCCCGAGCTTTTCACCGTCCCCTCACATGATTGAGCCGGGTAATGAATTTTTGTAGATTGACACGGGATGGAGAGAGAACTTTATAAAAATTTCTGGTGTTTTTTTCGTGGATAGACATGATTGATTTTCACTTTTCATCGTGTGGATGATATTGAAAGTTCGTCCATAACTGATTTTGTTTCGGGGGCGTTGCCCCCGGACCCCCGCTGTCGTCGGCGCCGGCTATGTCGGAGGGATTCACACTTCGATTCCTCTAAGCACACGTGGGCGAACCCCGTGTGAGAAACAAGAGGACCGAAAGTGTTCCACAACTCCAACACGGCCGCCTTCGCACGGGCTTTGCTCAATGATTAAAATTTCTTGAGATTAGTTGTCTAATTCACAGATTTCGTTGTCTTTCTACCAAACATGTATTGAATAAAATTTTTGAGATTGTTTATCTAAAAGTAAATATGATGTCATGTATGCACTTCATGCTCAGTTAGTAAATGACATGATTGTAAGGAAAATATTTTAAACTTTTTGATAACAATTTTTTTTACAAAAATCATATGTTTTGATGACGTTTTAAAAAAAATCGTCAAAAAAAACTGAACATTTATATTGACGTTTTTTCATGAAAATGTGGATAAATACTATTTTTGTAGTAGCGCCGTTTTTTTATAAAAAGCATCGCTAGATAGAAATTAAATGGCGATGCTTTTCAAAACGTCGCAAAAAAAGCATCACTGTAAAGTGCATATCTTGTAGTGGTTGCGTTCTTCTGCAGTTCGGGAAGGTTGTAGCTTATAACTCTCTCCAGCTGATGGTACATGAAAGAAACTATCTAGTTCACGACTTGGAGTTGGTGATTGTGATATTCGCCATTAAGCTGTGGTGACATTACTTATATGGCATTAAGATTGACATCTTTACAGACCAAAAGAACCTAAAGTATCTGTTAAATAAAAAGGATTTGAATATGCAACAATGGAGGTGGATGGAGTTTCTTGGGGACTATTGTTTGAGATACACTATGTTCCCGGAAAAGGGAATATTCGAGACTTGGAAGCCTTGGAGATCACTTGTGTTGATAGGAGGTCTAGTGCAAATGCATGTTTAAACTATACGGAGGTGCAATATGACCTCACAGACAGGATTCATCAAGCATTGGAGCTTGACAAGAGCATGAAATGCTATTTGGAAGAAACCAAGGATGGGTCAAATGCCCACTTTACTTTTGAAGATAGTCTCTTATGGAAGGACAGTCGGTTGTGCGTCCCAAATGTGGGAAACATACAGAAGAATTGATATACGAGGCATATTTTACAAAGCCCTCAATCAACCCGGGGAGCACAAAAATGTTTGAGGATATGAGAAAACTATTTTGGTGGCCAGGGTTGAAGAAGGACATAACTTTTTATGTGGCAAAGTGTCATACTTGCACTCTAGTAAAGGTTGAATGTTAGAAACCTAGTGAATTCCTGAAGTCATTATCGGTACCAGAGTGGATGTTTGACAACATTTCTATAGATTTTGTGCATGGCTTGCTGAGATCTCAGAAAGAGAACGATGTCGTTTGGGTGATCGTTGACCGATTGACAAAGGTGTCACACTTCATTCCAAACAGGAGGGACAATTCAGTGGAAAAGTTGGCCAAACTTTATGTTGAACAAATCGTATGATTGCGCGATTCCACTCAACTCGTGCTTCTCGAACAGGAAGATTATGTGCTTCTCGAACAGGAGGATTCTCTGAAGGAAGAAGGGCTAGGGCTTCGACTCGTGCTTCTCGAACAGGAAGATTCTCTGAAGTGATTCAACTCGTGCTTCGCACTCTTTCTTTTCATGTACAGCCCCTGAAAATGCAATTTGACTATCGGGTCCTTTGCCCCTGATCTCTTTCTTTGTTGCAGCTATTCAAGTAAGAATCAAGTCTCAAGTAAGATTTAGTATATGTCGAAAAAAGATGACAAGCTAGCAGCGAATGGTCCAAGCAAGAGGAGGTAAGCAAGCCAGGGCTACCACAAAAGCCCTAAACCCTAAACCCTAAACCCTAAAAAGAGAAAACACCTTTTTGAATGCAGACTAGAGGAGGGGGGAGAGGTTTGCGAAAAGGGTCTTCCCCAATGGAAGATTACGCTCTGATCTTCACTGAAAAAAGCACTATCAAAGACTGGATAATCTCGACCGAGGAGAGTGCAGGTAGAATAACAACAGTACGATCAATAGAGGCAGTAGGACTTGACTGGGGAGGGGAACTCATTTCACTTAGAACTTCTAACTGACGAAGACTCCTGAGTAACGCGTGAAAAACTAGGCTATGAACTCACTCGCCTAATTAGTCCGGAGCCATGTTGACCCCTCCGCGTGGACGGAGCTGTATGAGACGAGAGTCTCGCGTACGGGCCGGAAGGATGAAGAGAAGAAGGAGCTAAAATGTCTCACACTGGAGCAGAGTTCAGTTCACGACTTTCTTTATTACCTCACACTCGGAATGGATGCAGTTCCAAAAGGTCCGCACTAGACCCATTCCTAATCATTCTAAACTGACCGTTTACGCGGCCTCACTACGAATCAGAACAGATACACCAGAAATGAACGTCACATAATCGGGATAGAGCCAACATGAAGAAGAAGGGTACGGGAGAAACGGAGAAGACCTAGCAGACCGCCAATGACAAGCTAAGACAAGCCTTTGAGTCCCAGAATTTGCCAGGACTAATTGATTGAAATGCAACCCTAACTGTCAAACAAGACTTGTCGCAAGCTGAATCCTTTCATCAAATGTCAGAAATTCTCACACCTATTTGAGCTCGACATCCAGGTAGAAGAAAAAAGTCTGCTGGGATCATTGAAGGCTTCTTAATTCATAGGCTCACCTTGGTGAGATTCAATAGCAGCAACAAACTCTGTTTTTTTTTCTGAAAGGCTTCTCATTTTTCAGAAGGAGTAGGTGCTTTCATCCTCTTCCTACTAAGCCAAGTGGCGGCGTCTGCTTACCGGCACATTTCTTCTTCAGAGAAGGACTGGAACCTTTTCTAGACTAGAATAATGGCTCGCCTTTTCAATCTGCACAGCTTTCCTCATACTGAAAACATTCAGGCAGGGAGAGTGGCGGGTGACGGTGAAAAGAGAGTTGAGGAAAAGGCTCCGGCATAGGTTGAGGCCAGTAAAAAAGCACGGGTGAGCAATAAGCACACAGCACTACTGAATTGAATTCCCCTTTTGGCTCGTTTCTGAGTAGTTTCTGCATATATTACTTGAAAGGCAAAGTTTTTAGGGTCAAGAAAAAGCGCCGACTATACACTAATCGCCCTAGACTCGCTACTGACTTCTGACGTATCGCTACTGAGACCCCGCGCGCGGGTCTCGCTCCATTTCGAGACTTTCTCGCCTCGCGTATAGACGTTATGCGCTTTCCCGCTCGACTCGCACATCTCGATTTACGCTACTATCTCCTATTTCACCGGCTCGAACTACTCTTTCCTGCGCTCATGGAACTCTTACTAATGAACAAAACAACCTATTCCAGTTCTCACTCAGGGGGAAACACTGCTTCGAAGGCGTCACCTTCAAGAGCCTCCTGAGTTTTTCGAGATAGAAGGCGCGGAGCGTTTCTTTTCTCTTCAGAGAAATCCAAGAAGAATGACGTTCCCCTCTTCTTCAAGCAAGGTCTCTAGCCATACCCCTTTCGAGTCTATAGCCATATCTCTTTTCCCTGGCGAGGCTCATGGCCATCTTTCTTTTCCAATGGATCTGGAGAAGGTGTGTCTTATGACACAGGATTCAATGTGGAGTGGATGCTTGGTGTAAGAGGAGCCCCAATGAGCGGATTTCTTTCACTTCTTCTCAGAAATGATGCTCATTCATTTGTGAACGTTATGCCCTAAAAGAGAACAGAACTCTACTCCGTAGAAGATGAAGACCGAGAAGGCTCCGAATCGTAATCGTAATCTGAAGTAGGCTTGGACAGTTTCAGTTTTGGAATTGGTTCCTGAATCCGAATAAGAGAGAGAAGACGAATCCATAGAAGTTGCTGCAGAAGCGGAATCCGCAGTAAGGTCAGCCTTTCCTTTAGTTGAGTTGCAGTCTGTCCCAAGGGAAGGTGGGAGCAATATATAGAAGAAAGAGTCCACGCAAAGTAGTGTGTTTTCATGCGTGGCTTTCTTTTTCTTTGTTTGAGGCCATCTCGTGAGAACGAGTTCATACCACAAAAAAACTCCTACGCTAACGAGCAGGAAAAGGGAATTACGCTGTCTTATCTTCAAGGTGAATTCCTTCCGGGACTGGGCGCTCTCGCTCTTTATTTAGAACTAACGTAAGGAGCTAGCTTCCGGGGAACTAACTGGAGGACCTATTTCTTTTATATCGATCGGACACTTCCTCATTCCAGGTCTCAAATCAGTAGCCAAGAGTCCATAGACCGCATCCGCGAAATCTCTTCATTATCACCCCCTTTGGGGCCATTTGTCCTCTTCGTCGACTCCTTATTATATATATGCAAAAACACGAGTAGAAAGAAGTGGTCTTCCGGCTTCGGCCCCTTCCCCACGGGGCGGTGACCGAGTTTACGAGGTCAGCAAAAACCCGGGAAAATGAAAAAAGAACTCTTTTCTTTTTCTTTCTTCTTCCCAATAAAACAGGAGGACAAAACGCTGTGAAAAAGACATCCTAGATTTCAATTTCACCGTTCTGTTCCGATCGATATTTGTTCTCTTCGTTACTATCGCCTGACACCGTCCAAGGCGCGAAGCGTTACATAAGGAGTCAAACCTTGAGTGTACTGCTAACCATGATTGGCTTCAGTATTCACATCTTATGCGTGAGTATTGTGAGCTATATGGTAGGTGCGCTCCGGAAAGGAGTCTTCTCTTATGCTATCGATGACGTCAGTCATTATTGGTGGTAAAGTGGTGATAGAGTGTGCAGCACTGACTCTAGCGCCTGTGTCCAAAAGACACGACGTTAGTTTGAGTGTCTACTCCTCTTTTCGCTGCTTAGTGGCATTCAATTGTACCTTATGTCTCTGACTATTAGTTTAGTAAGGTAAGAGGCTGTAACGGTGAGGGGTTGTTGCGGTTCGCTACGCGCCTTTAGCGGCCCAAGGCGCTAGAGTGAAATTGACTCACTCGTTTGGACGAATGATGGATCCGCGTTTCAAGTCTCTGGTCTAATTTAGATCGGGTGGCTCTCACGTCGTCTTCATCAGTGTGCCTCGTATTCTCTTTCAATGTCCTGAATGACGTTTGCTGTGTGCCGCGTCTTTCTTTTATATGCAGTGTCGAAGAACGTTTTGTTCTCAGATGCGGTCTAATGCGTTAAGCGCGCAGTAATTGTAGGCTACTCTGACAGTTTCCTGTTGGAGTAGGTGGACTTCTAGGAGGTTCTTGTCTGAAAGTAAATCCCCGGATAAACTGACCAAAAGAAAGAGGTAGTCTCCGCAAGATGAAACAGGTGGAGGCATTGTCTATAAAGATAGATGTGCAACAGCAAGGAAGAATGCCAGTTGTTATTCTTATCTCTATCTCAAAATTCTCTGGAGGGTGCCACAAACACAGCTTGTACTGGCTAAATTGAAAGGAAGTCTAAAGGGGCCAGGTGAAGAAAGGAACGAACTTCGCTACGCTCACCTATGCTAAGTACTGAAAGGGCGGTGAATGGCTTTTAGCAAGTCCCTCCTGGTCATTCGACCGATCAAGTTGATACTAGATCTGTTAGGGAAAGAGCTTATCGAGCGTTTGGCGTTCCGTAGCGGGAGTTTAGTGAACATATAGCGCTTAATGAACACATCCCAAAAACAATGAGTGAAGTCTCGTGGCAGAGCGGAGTGAACATATAGCTTTTGGCGGGTAGTCTAGACTTCGCTGTCGCTCGCCTCACAGGATTGGCAAATCTTTCTTTGTTAAGACAGAGGTAAGCGGCTTTGATCGACTAAACCGAAAGACAGATCTCATCACAGCACTTGTAGTAACCTCCTAGTCCCACCTCTTCGCCTATCGAAAGAGGCTTGAAACGAGAAGCGCTACGCTTTCACTTCTTGTCTACAGCAAAAGTACGAGACTTCGCAGTCGCTCGCCTCTAGCTCAGTTCCCTGTCGAGAGGGAAGAGAGGAGAAGTGACTTCGGGGCTGAAGGTAGTTCAGTCAGAATAGAGTCTAGTATGACATCGGTAGGAAGAAAATGCGGCTAAGCCGAGACTTGCTTCTGAGGCATTAGATCATATTGAAGCTTGACTTGCTGTTGCCAATATGATCTTTTCTCTTCTTTCAGAAGTGAAGTTTACTGCTATCGTAGATAATAGTGACGGAATTGAGAGAGCGGAATCCAACCCCCTAGCTAGGTTTGAAAGAAGAACTGCAGCTCGATTTGAGATGAAATCTGGCAAGAGCTCAATGGCTAGGCCTGAACTAGCTTTCCGAGTACTACTTTTCTGATGCCTCTTTTCGGCAGTCCCCCTCGGTCTCCGTAAGGTTGGACGTTTTCCTCCTTTCTCCCGAAGTAGCGATTCCTGATCTGGTTGAGCTCTCTTGCTCTTGGGATATGGATATCATCCTGAGTGAACGGGCCCACGGGGCGGTATAGCCGCCTAATGAACCAAGGGGGACGGACCTTTCTTTGGAAGCGAGGTATGGGTTTTCGCGAAAACCCTTAGATAACAAGAAACCTAGTTCACTAAGAGGTGCGTAGCGCTTTTCACAAGAGAGAACTTTCAGAAAGATGTGATCAGGATCCATTTCCTGATACCATGCCGGTGAACATCTTGACTCCGAAGTTCAAAGAAAATTGGTATTGGACACGTCATCTGAAGAGCCGCAAAAGCGTAAAAGGCTAGTGTATTGGCTCGTAACAGATTGAGCAAGTCCAAGGAGCCAATACTGAAAGGAAAGTGCTCCTCTGAATCTTCGTTCCAGGCAGGACTTGACCCCAATGTGACAGTGGCTCTAGCTAAGGCTGCCAGCGGTCCTGTCTAGATAAGACACAGGACTCTCAATTGAGATAAGACTATCCAACAAGGACTACCTACAAGGGCAGCAACAAGAACCCAGACAAAGTCTATGGCCAGAACTCAAAATGCGGCGGAAGATCGTTCGAAAGCGAGTAGCTAAGACCCTCGGCGAAAGCATCCAGAGAACAAGGGGCGTAGCGAAAGACAGAAGCGGAAGAGGCAGATTTAGACAACCAGCGTCAGCTACGAGTTCGCACCCCAATCAACCGCTACGCTACGTTTTCTGAAAGAGAAACCTCGCTTCTTTCGTTCTATCTATTCTTTCTCATTGAAGGAAGTATATACTATCGAGCTACGAATTGGATAGGAATTGAGAATTCCCTTTGAGAATAAGCTGTGATAACCGTTCGAGAAAGCTAAGCCCCTTGATATGAAAGTTTTCCAACCCTAACGAACAAAGGAAGAGAAAACTGAACCGGAACCTAAGGCGCGAAGCGATCAGAATTGGCTGGATTCGATTCCTCGACCTAGTCACACGAATAGGAAACCTTCCCTTCCGGAAAGGGTCCTGACTTGGATTGATATAGGAACCACTTCCCCTGGAGAGGAAAAAGCACCGGAACATCTGGCTTGGGTTCGATTCGATTCCTATATCAATCCAAGTCAACTGCCTCAGCAGCCACTCAACTACCGCTACGCGCCTCTTGTTCCATCTGAATTCTTCGGACCAAACCTATTCTTAGA
Organism: Platanthera zijinensis; assembly: GCA_039513925.1. Taxonomy (NCBI): domain Eukaryota; kingdom Viridiplantae; phylum Streptophyta; class Magnoliopsida; order Asparagales; family Orchidaceae; genus Platanthera; species Platanthera zijinensis. The sequence continues at coordinate 20,034,731 of CM077086.1, read as the reverse complement.
GGTAGGATTGGTAAATGGTGCTTAGCTTTCACAGAATTGAACTTGAAGTGCCACAAAAAGCGAGAAAGGGAATGACTTTTCCTAATGCAGTAGTGGAATCATCTATCTTCAGGGGAGAGAGATCGATAGGAGCCGCGCAGCTAAGTCCGCAATAGGGGCCTTTTTTTTAGTACCGCCTGAAAGCCAAAGAAACCTATCGTATCTAAAGGAAACTCCAATAGGAGAATGATCGCGGAGCCGCGAGGCGAAGAGTTCTTATAGCCCGACGCGCTGCTTCATACTCCCCGTTTGTGCACTCGGGTCTCAGTCTTCTTCATTTTCAGTTGGGTATGGCTGATTCTGACGACCTTTTTATCCCGGGCATGTTCTTTCTCTGGTACTAGCGAGAGGCTACGACCACGATCCCGTTAACGGATCCATATTTGCAGTTTGAGAGGGGGACGATGTGGAAGAGTCAGACTGATCCTAGTGTTTTCAGCTACTGGACGATTCAACTTGTGATTGCACTCATCTGTACTCGAGTCCCTACCTTCTCTATTAGAGAAAGTAGCTTTCCCTCATATTCCTTTAGATAGGCGAAAAGCCTAAAATTGCGCGAACATCTTTGAATTGAAAAAATTTCATATCATATTCTTCTTAATGCTTTTCTTCTGAAAGGGTTGACGTTGAATTCTCGTCAGAGAAGAAATGATGGCAAGTGAGCGAGTGGTATCAGCAGGAGCAACTGGTCTTTGATTGAGACGCTCGGAACTGCCCAAAGAGGCCTTTCCTGAATCTCTTTCTCTTACTCGTTCAGGATAGCTTCGTCAGCGGAATATCTTCTATGAATGAATCATATTCTTCCTTCCGCATATCCGAAAAGAGGGATTTCCAATCAGAAGCAAGGAATCGAAACAGAAGAAATGAACGGGAACTTATACAAGTTCATAATAGAAATTTACGACATGAACTAATCTCAAGTCTTATGCATAACAGTCCACGAGACACAGTTTCATATCTCCTTAATCGTTTTCTTGGCCAAGACCTTTATCTTGGATTGGATTGACTGGCTGGCATGCTTTGAAGCAGGTTAGGGCGCATACAGGTGTCTTTACTGGGTATCATCAGCTCACTCAACAGCTAACAAACAAGCCGACTACCTTTGATCCTAGTGCGCCGGACTCAACTATGAAAAAGGACTCTTCGCCTTCTCGGCATACGTGATTCAACCCGCCTACCGGCTAACGACTCTTGGCGGGCTCGTCTAGATAAGGCTTCAGCTTGTTCGCCACATTTTAGGCTTTTTCAATATCCGATTAATGTTGGTTGAATGGAATTCCATGTTGAGAAGCCCTAGCTTGGCAAGTCCATAGAGAAAGTAAAGTGCAAGTTTCATTCGATGGATGTCGATGATCAGAATAGAGTCATCGGAAGGCGAGGAGGCTATACAATCTTGCCTTAGGCAAGTCAGGTTAAAAACCACCAATGTTCAGAGGCTTAGTCAACTATGATATTTATTCTCACAAGTCAGACTGCGCAGAAATTCCCCTCTCTCTAGCTATGTCGAATCTCTCCCAGTCTCTCCTTCTTTCTGGAAGGCAAAAAAAAGCACTGTTGAACTAGCGTAGCGGGACATGACAGCGGGTAGAGGGATTATAAGCTATCAATCCAATGAACAGACAAAGCGGCACGAAGGGTCAGAACGACTAGACTAGTGAGTTAGAACGGAACCCCCCTATTTATTATGAAAGAAAGCAGCCAAGTAGAGAAGAGTCTGGCTTGCTAGGCTTGCCGAACAACTAGGTTGAGTGAGGCCGGTCTCTTGGGATCTGGTTCTCAAGAGAATTGGGATTCAATCCAGCCACAGCTCCCTTATAGAGAAAGAACTAAATCAAAGGAAAACCCGAAAGGAAACCCGGCAAACAATGAAAGGCGAAACACAAATATATACTTCAGCTTCTTTTTTTCCTTAGCCCCTCATTGGTTGTGAGGCATTTTTGACTTCTTCTATTTCATTTCCTTCTCGAGCACAGGATAGACAATTGAAAGATAGAGTGAGCCGGGAATCAATGCTCCGGACCGCCTCCGTCAGCTTTCTCCGGCGCATATTAGCTTAGCTGCGCGAAAGAGGCCCCGGTTGGTTTTGCTTCCTCTCTGAGGCCACTTTTCTGACCTGACCCCCGCAACACTCCCACTCCAAGCTACGCCTGCTGAGCAAGATGCATTGCGATTTCCTCTCCGGGGACGCACCTCCGAAGAGCATTTCCTTTTTCCGGCGGGCACAAGACAAGGTACAACTGTAGGGAAGGGGACATGATCAATAGAACCTGGCTGGATCCGGGCTGGGATAGTGGCACCCATTCCTAACCAGTTCCGAAGAGGTTCGATCATGCTGGAGGGAGCATCCAACTTAGTGATCGGTCCGCTAGTTCACGCAAATCTGAAGAAGTTATCACGGACGAGCCACATGCAGGGAAACTTGCACGTGCGGTTCTGGCCGGGCTTTCCTTCGGTATCTAATAACCTTGCTTCTGCTCGCCGCTGGCGCACCTCTCCTCACTATTGTGAAAAAGAGGTGCTCGGTGGTAGAATAAGAAAAAGAACGGGTGCAAGCGGGGCAGGTGAACTGCCAGTGATCCTGGTGAACCCATTCGAGGATGTCCAATCTTTCTCTACATTGACCGGTTTGATCTCAAAGAATTGCGATCAAAGCGGGACATGCGGGAGATTCAGGAGTGGTCTTGAACCATACGCGTTTACTTACTGCTTGATGATTTTCCCTCTCGGGAGGAATGGAATGGATAGTGAATTGCTGGACAGAGATCAAGGAAGTGAAAAAAAAACCTCATCTGGCTACGACTATTTGGATTTGGACGAGACGCCTACTTCACACGCTTTCCTGTTCTCCACAGGAATGCCAGAACCAGAGCTTTACTTATCATGCGTATGCGCGCCGGGAGGCAGGAAGAAACTTTCCTAGATCGTAGTTGCAGACTCATGGCCAAAAGCCTGACCGCTATGCCGAACTCGAACTCGAAGACATTTGGGAAGAAAGCCCTTTTTCCCACTGAAAGAGAGAATTGCGCAGGAGGTGAAAAGCCGGACTGGTTTCCGCAGACATAGTGGAAGGCCGTTCCTATTACAGCGCCGTCCAGCCTAATGCCAAAAGCTTTGGTTCGACCAACGAATGGTGCAAAAGAGCTATCGAAGACTCTCTCCTCTACTGAATTGAAGGCTATAAGTCTACTGACTAATACCAGTGGTTAACCAACGATGAGCTAAAACAGGCAAAAGGGGAGTAGGTTTCTGAGTTCAAGGTCTTCTGAGGTTGAACCAGTAGGACAAAGAGAATAAGACTTGGAAATGCTCTTGACGAATACGGGTAGGAAGCGACCTGGAAAGGTGTTGGGTGGTACGGCGGGTGCGATACGGTGGGTTTGTGTACGAATCAAGAAGTGGGATATAGAATGATCTTGTCCTGAGATGAATGCTCTTGATCTTGATAGGGTTTGTGACTAGCACCACTGGAGTCTTAGGGTTTGCGGGTGGGCTTGGAAGTGGAGTCCGTTGGCTCAATACTTGACTCAATGCGGGTATCGAGTTGGGCTCGAGAAAAGTGGGTAATGCTTGATACCTGGGATCTTCGGGAATGACTAAAGCCCGATATGACCAAGAATGCCCTCTTATGAAAGAAAGACCAGCACGACCCAAGGCCCCTAAGCTTTTGCAGGGGGTTGGAAGCAATGGTTCGAAAGGTCCGGAAGCGGGTACGCAAGATCGAGCTATTTCGTTGGATCCTCGGTAGTTGGGAAGAAAGGCTCTAGATATCCCCCTCTATGGACTAGAAGAATGTCTCTTTCTATGGACTTAAAACGACTAACGACCACTTAAAGGCTAACTCTTTTGCTGCTAATGTTTCTAATGGGCTCCTTACGTGTACATGTGAGGAGTGCAACGCTTCATGTTCGAACACTGGCAAAAGGTCTTCTTCTCTATGCTATTTCTCTCTATCTCGGGCACACAAACTAAAGCCAGGATAGAAGAAGGAATCGATCTCGAGCCCGCCTCCGTGTTCGGCGTGAAATGTATAGAGAAAAAGAAGGCCCCAATGGCCCTGCCGGCGCAAGGGCTCTCCGTTCTATCGTCCAAACCAGGCCGTATGGAGTATAGCCAAGTGGTAAGGCATCGGTTTTCGGCATGCAAAGGTTCGAATCCTTTTACTCCAGATTATGAACACCCGATCGGATCTGTCAAGAACAAGCTGACGACTACAAGGGAAGCGGCTGACTGAATGAAGTAGTTTCTTTACTGGAACTTTGGAATGCTTAACCCGGTCTTAGCTCTTTGAATCAGCTGTTTAGGGAATAAAGTTTCTTTTCGTTGATCGGATCGAGGGTGCGAACCCGAAGTCGAAAGATCGTCTAACTTGACCTCGGTCTTCGTAAGGTTGGACGTTTTCCTCCTTTCTCCCGAAGTAGCGCCTCCTCATTCCGCTTATACATTTTGTGTCGGTGTAATGAAGGAATCAATCTGGGATAACCTGCCGAAACAGGTAATAGAGATGGAGGTTACTTGCTTGATGGTTTCTCCGGTGCAGACTCCTTGGTACAAGCTGTGGGTTGTGACCAAGACCCCGTAGTATCGTTAGTGACCGAGATGGACATTTCACAACAAATGATTGGAGGCTTATTCATCAACTATTGAGTACCAAGCTAAAATTCAGCACGATATTTCATCCTCAGACAGATGGTTAGATCGAGAGGGTAAACAGAATGATGGAGGATATGTCTCGCATGTGCGCCTTGGATTACGGGAAGAGGTAAGAGGACCATCTCTTTATGATCGAATTCGTCTGCAGTAATAGCTACCAAGCGAGTATTAAGACGGCGCCCATCGAGGCCTTATACGGTAGGAAGTGTCATACTATGTTGGCTTGGGTATAAATAGGTGAATCGAAGCTTTATAAGTGTAAAGACATCAAAGATGCAACTTCAACGATATGTTTGATTCGGGAGCGGCTATTGGTTTCTCAAGATAGACATGCAAAGTATTATAACGCAAACACTGAGACGTAGAGTTTGCGGCGAGTGAATGGATGTATCTAAAGATAAAGCCGTTCAAGGGCATATCTAGGATTCGACGCTTGAAAAAGCTGAGTCCGTGATACCTTAGGCCGTTTGAAATCGTTGAGCGGATTGGTAAAGCTCCGATTGACTGAGTATTTTAGCTGAACTCAGTAGTTTGCATGATGTGTTTCACACATCGGTGCTGCAGAAGATTGTGCAAGAGCGTGCACAAAAAGTTGCTGCGGATCAAGTGCCGGTCAATAGTGGGTTGACGAACAAATTCAAGATCATTAAAATTGAAGACACAGAAATCAGATAGTTACAGAACAAGGCAATCAGGATGGTCAAAGTCCGTTGGGACAATTGTGGTCGTGAGAAACTTTCATGGGAGCGCGAGCAAACCATGAGAGATGAGTTTACCGAGCTGTTTCGTTGAGGTATACATAAAATGTATATGTTGTTTTTTGTTATGTCCAATTTCGAGACAAAATTTCATAAAAGAGGGGAGATTTGTAACACCCCAGATTTCCTGAAATGAAAACAACAAAAGTTGATTTTGGAGCTATTGTTGGCGTTAACTCGATATCACCAGGGGATAGCATGCCACATGGCAGTCATCCACATGTTAGCAGGTGGCGAAGCAGCCATTGAGCGGCGCTGACTGAGTCAAGTGGCCACCGCTGCTGCTATCGCTCCGCGATAGTGGATATCGCTGACGATAGCATTATTTTAAGATTTATGGCTGAAATTGTAGTGCCTAGCTCGGTGGCCATGCGAGCCAACCATTGATGGATAATGTTGGTTATCAGATACGGGCCGAGGAAAAGCTATACCTGCGCCGTTCCTGTGCGATGCCGATGATATGAGCATGGGAAAAGACTATCCGAACCCGTCCCTTATTGGTTGATGAAGAGGTCGCCCCTCGGTGCACAATCTGATTTTGGGATAGTCTGTAAGGTATGGAGGCCTTAATGGTGAAAGCTCGTTGATGTACCATCTATCTGAGATTGAAGATGGTGGTGGGACTCGGAATCCAGTATACAGAGATAATGTGTCATGAGTGCACGGACGTGTGGCCTTACGAGTCAACGCCTGTGGTGAATGGTGCTAGCTTGAATTGCACGTTCTGATGTCATGAGATATACATGTTGTTTTCCTGCAGTGAAGGAGCACCGCCGCCCCGAGTGAGGGGTGTAGTTGTTAGAATTTGGTCAGGTAAAGTTGAACGTTGCCTTATTTTGCCACCTCTTGGTGGGTTGTCCCTATACAGGTGCTGGAGAGCCGAGCATGAGGTAGAGTGCAAAAGCCCCTTTGTGCTAAGCCGGCCCTCGAAGGCCAATCGAAGCGTATTTTACTATTTTTATGTGTGGCCGACCTACGTGCCGATGTATGTAAGATACTTTTGTGAATAGAACAGTTTGTAAGGCCTTAAAACCAAAACACTTCGTATTTTATTGTCATTTCTTTGAGATTATTAGTGAACATTCCTGGTGATTGAGTTATTCTTAACTTAAAATCATCTACTATAATGCAACTCTGAGTTAGGATGCGTTACTGCTTCAGTTTCAATGCATAACTCCACTGACTGTCTGTGGAATATGGCGTGGGGCCCCTGCCGGACCTGCTGTTATATTCTACACGACGGATGTGGGTGTTACAGCTTTGCCCTTTTATATAGAAAGATATCTCATATCCATGCTATCGCCTCCAAAGTTATCACCAACAATTGCAATTGTAATTGTTCCTCTAAGGCTCCGTTTTGAGCGGCCGTGGTCGTAGCGTATGTGGTGGTCATGAACCGTCATTCGTGAATGCCCGAACTCACCAAAGGAACTATGTCCACTTTTATGTACAAAACTAGTTTTATTTTCTTGGTAGCTGCTATAATCGTTGTCATGGCAAACCTATATTCTATGACAATGGAGTTTTTGTCCAAATTCATCGGAGCAAAAACGCTTAGGGTTCGTTCATTTGCAAGACATTGGTTTTTAAGAGTTTGCTTTCAATTAAGTGTCAATACATGCAGGAATTGACATGGAAATTAATTCCAGTTATGTTGTTGGTCGCATGATGATTTTTTATCAAAAAATTGACATTTGTCACTTTTGTTTATTGGGATTGAAAACATTGACTTTAAAGTATTGGAAGTAAAGAAAATCATCATAACACAAACAAAAATAAAACAATAAACTAGTGTGAATGAAAAAGCAAGACTAAGTGGAAAAAATACACCCGAGCGAAAAACGTGCTCAGACATGCGAGCCTACTTGAAAAATGCTCGCCCGTGTGAAACATGTAGGGGGGATGCGCACCTAGACAAACACCCACACCTGAGCGAAAAATGCCGACCTGGAGGAAGCGTGCACCCAGGCTAAAAAATGAATCCTTGGGCGAAAAAATGCCCCCCTCCGCACGAACACCCAGACAAAAAATGTATACCCGGACGAAAAAATATGCGTCTGTCAAAAAATGTGCGTCAAAAAGAAAATATTCTCCCCTGAGGTAAATGTGCGTCCGAAAGAAGAAAAAAAAACGCATCTAGGAGAAAAATATGTGATGTGGAAAAAAAGGCGCGCCTGGGTAAAAAATGCTCGTCCAGGCGAAAAATGCGCTCTCGGGCAAAAAAAATTTCCCGGGCGAGAACACAGTGTATGGAGAAAATGTGCCCATGCGAAAAATACGCTCCCGAGCAAAAAATGTGCGCCCGGGAGAAAAAATGCACTCCCATGTGAAAAATGCACGCCCTGATGAAAATTATGCTCCTGGGCAAAAAATGTGCGCCCACGCAAATAATGCGCTCTCAAGATTAAAAATACGCATTCGGGAAAAAAATACGTGCTTGGGCGAAAAATGTGTGTCTGAGAGAAAAATGTGTGCACAGGCAAAATAAATGCGCTCCCGGGCGAAAAAATGCGGCCCCCAGGGAAAAATGTATATGCATGCGAAAAACACTTGCACTTGCAAAAAATGCTCTCCCAGGTGAAAATTGCACGCCCGTGCAGAAAATATGCGCTCACAGTTGAAAATTGCACGCCCATGTAGAAAATATGCGTCCGATAAGAAAATTTGTGTTTATGATGAAAAATGCGTGCCTAGTGAAAAAATGTACTCCTGGCTGAAAAATGCCCGCCCATGTAAATAATGCGCGTTTGGGCAGAAAAATAAATGATTGGGCAAAAATGCGGTCACTGGCAAAAAATGTCTCCGACAAAAAAAATGCATGCACATGCGAAAAATGTGCGCTCGGACGATAATGTAAATTGTGCGCCTCTGCGAAAAAATACACACCCGGGCAATAATGCGCTCCCAGGCAAAAATTGTGCCCTGGGTGAGAACACACGCCATGGAGAAAATGTGACAGGACGAAAATAAGCGCTTATGCAAAAACACACACTCGAGTGAGTTCGCAGTTTTAAATTGTTGAATCTCAAAACCTACAACGAGACCTAAACATTTGATGTAGGGTTTTTTAGGTTTATTTCAATATCGGTGGTTTTGGATCCAAAAGCCAATTTCTCCCTAAAACCTTTTATCTGAAGTACAATATTGATCGCACGACTGAACTAACGCACTCTCGCAGAAGTCCAAACACACACTAATATTTGTATATGGCTTCCCTGAGACGTCTCGATTAATCGAATACCCCTAACAAAAAATTTCTAATTAACACATAAGACAGTTAAGTTGCAAGTACTGATCCAAGGTCCAAGGCCCATTTAGCTCAATTTGGATAAAAAATATTCAAGTTAAGTGCCATAAAATAGGTTTTGTTAGTAAGTGTTAATAATTAATTTCATAGTGTTAATTATAACAATTCATTTTTTTTGGGCGTTTATATTGGCAGCCCGTATATCGATATTGGCAGCCCAATTATAATGGCAGCCAAGTAAATCGTTATTGGCAGCCCAATGGCTAATGACAGCCCAAAAAATAAGTTTTTAAAAGTCATTTTTAGGAAAAGTGTTCAACATGAAAGTTGTAGATCTCGACGAGATCTACAACTTTTATGTTAAATATTTTTTCTTAAAATGTCATATTGGAGGTCTAGTTTCAAAAGGCGCGGAACCCGAGCGGAACTATGCGAGTTCCGCCCGAGTTCCGCGCCTTTTAAAAATAGGCCTACTATATGACATTTTTAGAAAAAATGTTCAACATGAAAGTTGTAGATCTCGTCGAGATCTACAACTTTTATGTTGAACAATTTTTCTAAAAATGTCATATAGTAGGCCTATTTTCAAAAGGCGTGGAACCCGTATTTTGGGCTGCTATTAGCGACCATATTACGTGTGTTTTTCATTAATTTTTGGGCTGCCAATATCGATATACGGGCTGCCAATATAAACGCCCTTTTTTTCCATTATATATATGTCAAACACTTCATTTATTACAAACTTCCCTATATATCATAAGTCAAATTAATTGGCATATTTTTTTTTATTTAATTTAAAACAATGCAACATCATTCCCCTAACTTTGTTGAGTTTTGCATTTGGCCTGAAAACTTTTTTCTTATGGTGACAATAAGTATGCACTATTGTGTAGATGCCCACACACATCTCAAAGCGAGATAAGATGTACTCGCTTTGAGATGTGTTCGGGCATCCACGCGAGCCGTTAGATGCCCGCATTTTACAGTAAAATGCATTTTTGCTCTTTACCTCCACCGGACTCTACTGCGTTGGGATATGTTCGAGCCCGTGCACAACTACTTATAGTTTGTATATCTAAAATCACATAAAATAAGATAAGGATTTTAGCGTTTCAGAGTTTACGATCAAAGAACTAGGCATTGTGCTTCAAAGCCAGAGATGATGCATAATTGAAATATAACCCACAATCGAGAGGTCCAGCGTGCAAATAGTTAAAGATTCACAAGATTGTCTGAGAGAGAGACCTGATTACAAGAAAACCCCACAATATGGGTGAAAAATCACACGGTCGGTTCAGTGCCAACCTAGCTTCCACTATTTCTGAGTTTATTACAGGGTTTGTCGGGTGAAGGCGAGGACGGCAGCCGCTCTTTGTTACGCTAATTGGAGAGATAAGAGAAGGAGAGTTCTGGGCGTGGCATGCTTCCGTGCTCTTCTGGCAATATTGCTCCCTTTGCTCAAAGGGGAGTAGACATACATTGTCGTCTTGATGGGTCTGGCGTGATGGCATTGTGTGAATCGGTTGTTTGCTTCCAAGCCTTGTGGCGACAAGAGGCCGCATGTGACGAGCGTGAGTCTGTGTGCTTCCCAACGATCGTCTTTGTCTTGTCTAAAAAAATAAGGGCAATAGAGAAAAAATACAAATTAATCCAAGGTTTATTGTACAGTAGAATAATCTATACAAGTACTTGTTTCTATTGGTCCAACTTCGATTTTGTTTTTCCATTCTTGCCCCGTCGATCATTCGTAGCGCCAGAGTCCTCTTCTCACCGGAAATCTCTTCGGGTCCGCTTGGAAAGACTTATTTTCACCGGTCCAGCGGTTACGACCGCATGAACCGGACCTTAATAACTGCTTGACCGGTGAAAATAAGCCCCAAAGGGAGACTTCATCTGGGCCGACTATAACCACCGCTCTTCGGCAGACCCCTCCTCGCCGGAGCTCCAACCCGACTGCCTCCGGCGAAGAATCCACATCCGCATCCTCTTCTGTGCATCCTCTATTCGCCGCCTCTTCTTTGCGTCCGCGTACTCGCTGCCTCTTTGTTGTGTCAAATCCAAGAGCTAGGGCATCATCCAGGTGAGCTCTTCCACTTCTCTACATCCACGGCATTACTTTCGCCTTCATCCAGTTTCCCCCTCAATATCCGCGTCGAAGATTAGGGTGTATTCCTCCTGCTTCGTTAACAGATTAGTGCCGTCTCCTTCTGCGTTGTTAATTAGCTTCATAAATTTTTTATCACACTTAGATAGATGCAGTTAAATTTTTTATTCCCTGATGCATTGTTTGCATCAGGGAATTCGTTTATTTATTTTTGGCAATCTGCTCTAACAGGGCATTAAACCACAAATTCCTTCCTTCTTCCCAATACTGCTGCACCAAAGCATCACCATAGCTATCAAAAATGTGTATTATTTCTACAATAAAATCTGTGCAGTTTCTTAGTTTCCTCCTGAAATGAGTATGATTGTTCTTCATCAAAGAGAACTTCCACATTCCACCTATTTGCTTGCCCCCTGAGAAAATACTTGAGAAACTGACAAGCTCGATCTGAAGCAAATGCAAATTTAAAAGGTATTGAAATCTAAATATATAGATAGCATTCATGATACAAATCCAACTGCTTTTCTTCAATTAAACAATTATCAACTGATCATCATATATGAATCGTGGCTGGCGGTTGGGATCTCGTGTGCGGTAGTTATCGCACAGATCGGGCACGCAGATCGTGCGTGTGGTGGTTACGTGTGTAACATCCCGTGACGTGAGTTGGGGGAGAGGGAAACCCGACTATTTACAACCTGGTTTTCTATAAATTGGGGTCAACCCCATCATTTGCCCCTCAAAGCCAACGAAGACAAGAGCTGGAGCGAGTGGATTCCTGTGTCTTTCATTCCTCAACGGATCTCTGATCCTCATGGTAGAAACGGATGAAAGGGCGCGAAAAGAAGCGCTCGCGGCGGAAAAGGTACATCATGTTGGGTGGTCGGAGGTGTGAAGAAGAGGGATGCCAAAATGCGGTCGCGCGCGCATGATCGGGGTGCGCGCTCGCGCGTGTTGAGGCCGCGCGCAGGGGAACTCCGGCGTGGGCGCGCGACGGGCGCACGTATGCAGCCCGCATCCGGGTCGCATCCGTGTGCAGTGCTCGGGGTGGGGAGCGCCTTCTCGCACCACTCGAGCGGGATGCTCCCGCGTGCACCGCGCGGCCGGGGCGCTTCCGTGAGCACCCGAGCGGGGTGCACCCTTGCGCACGCGCGGATAGGGCCATGAGCGCGCGGGCTACAGCCACATGCTATGGGCGCGCGCGGGGTGGTCCCGCGCGCCACTCGCGTGCGTGGGTTGCACCCGCGTGCTTCACGTGTGCGCAGGGTGTGTCTGCATGTCTTATTTGTGCGCACGTGCGTGTCGCTCCCGCTCGTGCTGTCCGTTCGGTCTGCTCCTGTGCGGCATGCGTGTGTGTGGGTGGTGATTGCGGCTTTGCGTCCGCTTGCGTCTCTCTCGGGCTTAGAGAGTGGGGAGTTTGGGTGCTCTGCGCTCTGTCTTCCTTTTGTGGTTTTTGACGGTGCTTCGGGTCGCCCTTTGCTCACTTTCTGGTTCATCCATTTGCTACTCTGACGCATTTCCCTGCTTAGGTTTCTAGGCGCAGCGTTCAAGGTTGGTCTATGCAGATGAGTTCCACTCTTACTGCTGAGCAAGTTACCTTATGGATGGGCGCTTCAACATTCCATCCAATCTTGAGGTCAGGATTCTCAATGTCGAGCAGCAGGTGCAGAATCCCCCAGTGGGGTGGATGACACTGTGTGAGTCGTCGCTGAGACTTGGGCTCTGGCTGCCACCGTGTGATGAGATTACAAAGATCTTGAGGCATTGCGGAGTTCCAGCGTCGCAATTCACTCCTCTTGTCATGACTCGCATCATGGATTTCATAGCCTTCTTTTAGGAGCATGGTTCGAGATTCTCGCTGGATCTCTTTAAAGATTGGTGCGACTGTTGAAGCTGGGAAAATCCCTACTTCAAAAATTCAGATCAAGGTAGTCTGAGGTTAGCAGTTTAGCGGTCGGGCTCGAAGACTAATAGGCTAGGACGCAGGAGCAGTGACGACGAAGATGATGACGAGAACGAGGCTGGCGATGAGGACGACGTCGTCATCGAGGAAGAGGAGTACAAGCCTGATACTGGCAACGACAAATCATTGTCGGTTGGCGACCACCTGCGTCCATGTTTGTAAAGAGAAACTTTTTAAACAAAAATTGTAAAACCTTGTAATACTCTCCATATAGTAAAATGTTGTTCTTTCACTTGTCATTTGTTTTTGCATTTGAATAGTCGCTTATTGATGATGCTCGCTAGGCTCAAAGGCGCGGAGAGGTTGAGTGCTTATTTCTCGCGTACTCGCTAGATGATGATACTCGTTAGGCTCATAGGCGCGCAGAGGTTGAGTTCTCGTTGCTCGCATACTCGCTTGATGACTCATACAAAATCGCCTAGTCACACATTGTTGCTCGCTCTTGCATGGTCGCAGTCGCATGCTCGCATATTGTTGCTCGCACCTGCTTGGTCGCATACCTCATAGGAGCCGAGCTCAACCGAGTTGAAGGATATAGTTGACACCTAACAGGAGGAAGCTCAACTGTAGGTGGAGAATACAATCGACACCAAATCAGGAGGAAGCTCAACTGAAGGTGGAGAGTCGACAACACACAGGAGCCAAACTCAACAAGAGATGAATGCAACATCTCTCAGGAGCCGAGCTCAATTGGGGCTGGAAGCAACATCTTATAGGAGTCGAGCTCAACTGGAGGTGGAAGCAACATCTTACAGGAGCCGAGTTCAACTGGAGGTGGAGTCGACAACTCTCAAGAGCTGAGCACAACTGGAGGTGGAGTCGACAACTCTCAGGAGACGAGCTTAACTGGAGGTGGAGTCGACTCGGGTTGAGCTCGTAGTTAGCCTGCAGGTGAGAAGCTCGTGCAAGGGACCCAGACTACGGCAACAACACACACGGGGAATCAATATCTTACAGGAGCCGAGCTCAATTGGAGATGGAGTTGAGAGCTCACAGGAGACGATCTCAACTGGAGGTGGAGTCGATAGCTCTCAGGAGTCGAGCTCAACTGGAGGTGGAGTTGAATCGGGTTGAGCTCGTAGTCCTCCTACAAGAGGGAAGCTCGTACAGGGAGCCCGGACTACGACAACAACACACACGAGAAATTAACATCTTACAGGAGTCGAGCTCAACTAGAGATGGATTCGACAGCTCACAGGAGCCGAGCTCAACTAGAGGTGGAGTCAACAGCTCTCAGGAGCCGAGCTCAACTGGAGTTGGAGTCGACTCGGGGTAAGCTCATAGTCGGCCTACAGGAGGGAAGCTCGTATAGGGGGCTCGGACTACGACAACAACAAACACGAGGAATCAACATCTTACATGAGCCGAGCTCAACTGAAGATGGAGTCAGCAGCTCACAGGAGTCGAGCTCAACTGGAGGTGGAGTTGACTCAGGTTGAGCTCATAGTCAGCCTGTAGGAGGGAAGCTCTTACAGGGGGCCTGGACTACTGCAAAAACACAAACAAGGAATTAACATCTCACCCGAGGGGGTTGACAGCCGAAGTGCAGGAGAGGAGCTCGTGCACGGATTTGGACTACGACAAATCCATTAATCGAGGACTTCTATCGGTGCTAAGGTTATTCTCCTCGTTGCTTAAGAGATTGCCAAGCAATCATAAGTATCAATATCTTTGATGACGAAGGAAAATTCTGAAGTGATGACGATCTACTCTCCATCAACTTGGGAGGTTGGTGTCTAGGCCTATTCCTGATAGTTCCTCCAGTCGGAGGAGAGATGTAATCGGGGGTATCTATCTGACATATAAGGGGGGAGCTGATCTCGACCGTCAATGGAGGGACTCGGTCTTACAAGGATGCTTAAATCTTGAAGGATCGTCCCATCATCCGCCCAAGGCTTTTTAGGAGAATCGGGTTGAAGGCTCATTTCCCAACTCAATCGTGGAGATCTCTTCCAGCTCTGTCACCTGGCTACGAAGGCCTGGGAATAAGCGAAGGGAAATGGCCCTCGGGGGGTCCTACAGGACACACACTCGAGCTCACCATCCTTCCACGAACTCGTACATTCCAGAACTTAGTTGTACAGCTGCTTCTAAAAACATGGCGGGTTATCCCATCTTAGCAGCAACAGAGACGCGTCCTGCCCTACAGGACAAACAATCACTAAGTGCGGGCCTTTTTGTCCTCTCAAAGACCGATGATGCCTTTACACTGCAAGGTATCACTTTGTGAGTTTGATCCTTCATTGAGTTTAGGAGGTTAGCGTCCAGACCTGTTCCTGATAGTTCCTCCAGTCGGAGGAGAGATGTAATCAGGAGTAGCTAGGCTGACATGAAAGGAGGGAGCTGATCTCGACCGTCAATGTAGGGTCTCGGTCTTACAAGGACGATAAAATCTTGATACATCGTCCCATCATCCGCCCTGGGCTTTTTAGGAGGATATGGTCGAATGCTGGTTTCCCAAACCGATCGAGGAGATAGACTTCACTGCTTCTAGATGACTTGAGATGATCAACACATAGAAGACAACTCATAACCAACCGTGCCTCCGGGGACGAGGAAATGTATAAATAATATAGAAACAACATTATAGAGAATCAGTACATGTTACCGCTAGGGGTAGAACCTTTTCAGGTCATCCCCACTCTAAGTACTTCCCAGTAGCCCTTAACCTTAGCCAAGTATCTCTGTAGAATAGGGTCGCGCACCTCAAACTCTCCCCCGATTTGCGACGCAACCACCATTGAGTCGGTGAAGGCTCTGAGATCCTAAATCTCCAACTCCTTGGCGAGACGCAAGCCAGCTACCATTACTTTGTACTCCGCCTGATTATTTGTGATGGGGAAGAGGATCTCGACTTCTTGCTCGATCATATTCCCCTGCGGGCTCACTAGCATGACTCTGGCTCCCATGGAATTCTTGCCTGAAACCCCATCCATGAACATCTCCCAATAGACTGGGATGGAAACGCTTCTTCTCTTCCTACCTTGGCCGAGAAGTCAGCTAGAAAGTCCGTCATTGCCTAGGCCTTGATCGCCACCCTTAGCTAATAAGAAATGTCGAACTCGCTGAACTCTACCGCCAACTCTACCAACCTGCCTGAATGTTCCACTTCATCCAAGATACTTTGCAGCGGATGACAGAGATGACTTTGATGGTGTGTACCTGAAAATACGGGCGGAGCCTCCTAGCCGAAACTACCAAGGCAAAAGCAAACTTCTCTAGGATGGGATATCTCGTCTCTGCCTGCCTCAACACTCTACTCACATAGTAGATGGGTAGTTGCTTCCTTCCTTCCTCTCTGACTAGCACAAAGCTAACTGCTTTCGCTCCCACTCCTAGATAGAGGATGAGATCTTCGCTTCCCTATGGGACTTGAAGTAGAGGAGCTTGAGTTAGCTGCTGCTTCAACTTTCCAAAAGCCTCCTCACACTACGCGATCCACTCAAACTTATGATTGCCTCGAAGAGTTTTGAAAAATGGAGATTGCTTCTCTCCTGCCTTAGAGAGGAAACGGCTAAGGCATTCCAGCCTTTCAGTCAGCCTCTAGACTTCCTTTGGATTCTCCGAGGATTCCATCTCCAGAATGGTTTTGACTTTATCGGGATTAGGTTCCTCCCACCTTAGAGTCAAGAGGTGACCTAAGAACTTCCCTCTTTCAGCTCGGAAAACTCACTTTGCCAGATTGAGCCACATCTTATACTTTCGTAGGGTTGCGAAGGTCCCCACCAGTTCCTTAGTGTGCTCCGCGATGCTCCTGCACTTGACCAGGAGCTCATCTACGTACACTTCCAGATTCTGCCCCTTCTACTCTTTGAATACATGATCAATCATTCTCTGGTAGGTCGCGCTCGCAGTCTTAAGCCCAAAGGGCATCATTTTATAGTTCTATCAACCATTGTTGGTGATGAAAGAGACGTCACAACAGTCTGTGGGTTGCATCTGGATCTGGTGATACCATTTAAAAACATCAAGGAAACTCATCACAAGAAATCTGACGGCTGAATCAACCAGCGTGTCGATTTGAGGCAAGGGGTAGCAATCCTTCGGACAAGCTTTATTTAACATTGAAAAGTCGAAACATATGTTGATGTTAGTGATCGGGCGGTCTGGCCGCCTGTCTTGGCGGATTGAAGGCCGCGCGGTCTAGCGGTTTATCTCTGGCGACTTGGAGACCGAGCGGCCTAGCGGTCTCCCCTGGCGGATTCTCTCTCTCTAGTTGTAGCCGAGCGGTTAGCCCTTCTCATCTAACCGCGCGGCTTGTGCGGTTTGTTTTGTGTATAGGCTACTTGTCCTGTAAATTTTTAGTCTCACATCTCTTATTTGTATTCTCTCTTCTCTCCTCCATTCTATAAAAGGGAGGTCATACCTTTGTAATAAATACCTTTTTCAGATAATAAAATTTCTATTAAACCTCTCCGGTTTGTTTTTTGTTCGTTTCTTACATGGTATCAGAGGACTCGATTTCTCCTCTTGATTCTGGTTGCCTTCTCTGACCGCAGCGACCTGTCCGCGTGGCTTGCTTCTTCTTTTTTACGACCTGTCCTCGCGGTCTATCTCTTCGGCCTGCTTGCGTCCTGTTTGCGCGGCCTCTTCCTCTCCGTGTTGTTGCCCTTAGTGTGTACGACCTCCTTGTTTCCCCTTTCTTCGCGTCGCGACCTGTCCTTAGTCGCTGTGCCCTCTTCTCTAGTCGCCGCGACCTGTTGTCGTGTTTGCCTTCCCGCAGACCTTTCTCTGTTCGCGCGGTCTTCTCCTTTCTCAGTTCGCCCGGGTTGCTTTCTAGCCGCACGACTTCTTTCCCTCTGCTTGGTTCTGCGGCTTGGTCGTGGTTTTTCTGACCGCTGGTGTCTTTCATCGTGACCGCTGCAGCTCTTTTTCTTCTAACCGCTGTGATTTCTCGCACACTGTTTTCTTGCCTAACTGCCCGGTTTCGTTCCTAACCGCGTGGCTTCCTGTTGTTTTCTCCTATGGATCTCTCTGATGCTTCTACTGCCACCACTCCTGTCGCCAATCCGGCTCCTCCTCTTCCTCCTACTCCTTCCGGGAACCTTGGTACCGTTTCCAAACTTGTCGGCTCCAACTACCCGGATTGGAGCGTCTCCTTCACCTTTCTCCTTCGCTCACAATGCAAACGCCATCATCTCGTTGATGACCCTCTGCCCACCACTTCACCTCTCTTTGATGACTGGGATGCGAGTGATGCACTTGTGCGTACTTGGCTCGCTAACAGCCTCTCCGATGAATACCTCCCCGTTATCCGTCATGATGAGACAGTCAAGGCCGCTTGGCTTCATCTTGCCGCTCTGTACTCAGAGGGGGCCCAGACGTCCAGCATCTATACGTTGTATGTGGACCTCTTTGCCCGTCCTACTTTATCCCCTGCTGCTGCCTACCAACAGGTTCAGGCTCTTGGGGCTGAGATTCTTCAAAATCGTCCCTTTTCTGCGGATTTGGCCCAACAACACAAGCATTTCCAAGAGATTCTGGTTGTGTGTTATCTGCTCCGGCTTCCTGATACTTATGATATGATCCGCCAGCAAATCCTGGGTGAGGCGGAATCCCCTACCCTAGATATCACTGCTGCCCGCATTGCTGCTGTCACCTCCCTTCTTCAGCGTCCCCTTTTGCCCGCTCCCTCTCCACTGGACAACTATGCTCACCAAACTCAGCGGAGTAGCTCTGGTAGCCGCAGTCACCCGTCAGGCGGACGTGCTCCTTCCCGCTACCTCTGCTCTTACTGTGGTCGCACCGGCCACACTATGGAACGCTGCTGGACGAAGCATCCCCATCTTCGCCCCTCCGGTGACTCTTTCGCCTCCTCTTCCAAGCCATCTGCCTCCGTGGTTACATCATCAGGTAGTGCCCACGTAGTGACTCAAGGTAAATGGCTTATCGACTCTGGTGCAACTAATCACATGACGGGCAATCCTCAGTTCTTCTCTCTCCTCGAACAGCATGATCGGTTGCCTCCTGTCCTCATTGCATACGGTTCTCCCTCCCCATTTCATGGGTCGGGAGTCGTTCATGTTACTCCGTCTCTTCGCTTAGCGGACACTCTTTATGTGCCCAAGTTTCCATGCAATTTATTGTCGGTTACTTCTTTATGCAAGCAGCTTCAGTGCTCTGTGACGTTTACTCCTACTTCTTGCTCTTTTCAGGATCCGAGCTCCCACCGGACGATTTCTACTAGGACTGAGAGTGGCGGCCTCTACTTCCTCGACAATGTTTCCGCCTTATCCGCCTTCTTCTCTTCTTGTACGGATATTCTCCAGTGGTATATCCTCCTTGGTCATCCTCCTCCACGGCTTCTACATCAGCTTCTGCCCCACCTCCCTCCTTCCAGTACTCCTCTCAACTGCGATGCTTGTCAGCTTGGCAAGCATCACCATTCCTCCTTCCCGCCGAAGCAAGGTCGGGGCTCTACCCGTCCGTTTGATCTAGTCCACTCTGATGTCTGGGGACCTGCTCCTACCCTCACAATTGGTCGGGATAGTTCTTATTTTGTAACCTTTATTGATGATTTTTCTAGATGTACTTGAGTGTATCTCTTACGAGATCGCTCTGAACTTTTGGATGAATGGATCTCCTTTTATCAGTTAATTAAAATTCAGTTTAATGTTTGTATTAAAACTTTTCGCTCCGACAATGCAAAAGAATATTTGAGTCATGCGTTCACCTCTTTCTGTGTGCAACATGGAATTATTCATCAGACTAGCTGTGTTTATACCTCCCAACAAAATGGGATGGCGGAACGCAAAAACCGTCATCTCCTCGATGTCGCTTGTACTTTAATGACCCAGATGCATGTTCCTCGCTCCTATTGGGGCTATGTTGTTCTCCTTGCCTGTTACCTCATCAATCGCATTCCATCCACCGTTCTCCACGGGAAAACCCCATTCTCTATTCTGCATCCGGGCAAAGAGCCCTTCCCTCTCCCTCTCTGAATCTTTGGGTGCACTGCCTTCGTGCATGCCCCATTTGCCACCCGGGATAAGCTCTCCCCTCGCTCCACCAAATGTGTCTTTCTGGGGTACTCTCCTACTTAGAAAGGCTACTATTGCTTTGACCCCATTCTTCGTAAGCAGTTTGTCTCTGCTGACATCACCTTCTTCGAGAATGCCTCCTACTTCTCGGATGACCCCTCTACTTCTCTCCCCTAGCTTCTGATACTCCTGCTGTTCTCTTCGTCCCCTCGTCTCCTACTGCGATTTCCATCCCCACTCCGTCTCTGTCCTCTTCTCTCCCTCCGCCTCTCTCCCCCTCCCCTCCGCCATCATCTCCCTCATCTCCGCCGTCGTCGCTCTCTACTCCCGGGCCAGCTCTCTCTGCCACGGATGCTCCGGATGTCGAGGGACCCGCCGACCTGGATCTTCTGGTAGCTCTTCGCAAAGGGGTGCGGACGTGTACTCTACACCCCCTTGCTGATGTTGTTTCATATGATCACCTTATCTCTTCTCGCAGGCCCTTTGCACTGGCTATCTCAGCCACTGCCACTCTTCGTTCCTACCAGGAGGCCCTTGATATCCCTCATTGGAAGATGGTCATGGATGAGGAAATGACAACCCTCACTGAGCGGGGTACCTGGACTCTTGTTCCTCCTCCCTTAGGTATTGATGTGGTTGGCTGTCGTTGGGTATTTGTGGTCAAATTTGGCCCAGACGGCACTGTCAATCATTATAAGGCCCGCCTTGTTGCTAAGGGCTTTACTCAGACATATGGGGTTGATTACTTTGACACCTTCTCTCCTGTGGCTCGACTCAGTACTATCTGAGTCCTTCTCTCTGTGGCTATCAATAGAGATTGTCAGATTTCTCAGCTGGATGTCAAGAATGCCTTTCTTTATGGTGATCTTCAGGAGGCCGTCTACATGGAGCAACCTCCTGGGTATGTTTCTCAGGGGGATACACGGGTATGCCGGCTGAAGAAGGCAATCTATGGCCTCAAGCATAGCCCTCGAGCTTGGTTTGACAAGTTCAGCAGCATCGTGACGGCCGTTGGGTTTACGCGAAGCTCTGCCGATCACTCGTTATTCATTCGCAAAACCTCCTCAGGTCTGGTGGTTCTTGCTGTGTACGTTGATGATATTCTTCTCACTGGCAATGATCGGGAAGGGGTAGCCTTGACAAAGCGGCATCTTCATCAACATCTGGTCACGAAAGGTATGGGCTCTCCGAAGTATTTTCTGAGAATTGAAATCTCTCGAAAGCCCAACTCCTTAGTCCTCTCACAACGTAAGTATGCTCTTGATCTATTAAAAGAGGCAGGATTGATTGGAGCAAAACCTACCCGATGCCCCATGACAACTGGAGAAGACAAAACCTGAACAAATGATTCACCTCCTCTTTCAGATGTTATGCGGTATAGGCGTCTAGTTGGTAAGCTCATATATCTCACAGTGACCAGACCCGATATTTCCTATGCTGTGGGTAAGGTGAGTCAATTCATGCAAGCGCCTAGGGAGTGCCATCTATAGTCCGTCTTGCGGATCTTGGAGTATGTCAAAGCAGTACCTGGGAAAGGATTACTCTTTCAAAAGAATGGTCATCTGAGGGTTGAAGCATACTCAGATGCGAGTTACGCTGATGACAAAGGGGATCTCAAGTCAACCTCGGGTTTTTGCACCTTTGTTGGGGGAAATCTAGTGAGCTGGAAGAGCAAAAAGCAGTTTGTTGTTTCCAGGTCCAGTACAGAAGTAGAGTATCGAAGTATGGCATCGACCACTTGTGAGTTAAAGTGGTTACGAGCGCTCATGATGGATTTAGGAGAGGTCTACAATCATCCTCTACCTATGTTCTGTGATAACAAGGCTGTCATATACATCTCCAAAAATCCGGTATTTCATGAAAGAACGAAGCACATTGAGGTCGACTGTCATTTCATTCGAGAGGAGATTTAGAAGGGACAAATTTGCACTCCCTTCGTCACTTCTGATAAAGAGTTGGCTGACATCTTCACCAAGCCAGTGTCCGTCTCGTTTATTCATATTTGTGACAAGCTGGGCATGATCGATATATATGCTCCAGCTTGAGGGGGAGTGTTGATGTTAGTGACCGGGCGGTCTGGCGGCCTATCTTGGCGGATTGAAGGCCGCACGGTCTAGCCGTTTGTCTCTGGCGGCTTGGAGACCGAGCGGCCTAGCGGTCTCCCCTGGCGGCTTCTCTCTCTCTCTGGTGGTAGCCGAGCGATTAGCCCTTCTCATCTAACCGCGCAGCTTGTGCAGTTTGTTTTTTGTATAGGCCGCTTGTCCTGTAAATTTTTAGTCCTACATCTCTTATTTGTATTCTCTCTTCTCTCCTCCATTATATAAAAGGGAGGTCATACCTTTGTAATAAATACCTTTTTCAGATAATAAAATTTATGTTAAACCTCTCCGGTTTGTTTTTTGTTAGTTTCTTACAACATAATCTCCAGCCCCCTCCGACTTTCTTAACCATTACAACATTAGAGACATAGCCATGATACTGGATCTCCGAAATAAAATCTGTCTCCAGCAGCTTCTCCACCTCCTCTCGGATCGGCCCATCCATCACGACGACACTCTTCCTCTGCTTCTAATAGACGGGGGAAACTTTGGGATCCAGGTTGAGGCGATGGCTTACAACATCAACACCAATCCCTGGAATCTTCGCGACACTCCAAGGGAAGATTTTCACATTCGCCTCCTGGCATGCGACCATCTCCAACTTCCCCTCTAACGTCAGAGATCCTCCGATCTTCAACAGCCCCGACTACCCTCTCCGAGAGATCACCTCCAGCTCCTCCAGCCCTTCGGCAGCACTCAGCCCTTCCTCCTTCTCCAGAACCTTTCCAGTCGCTCCGCATCCTCCATCCAGCTGATGGTACTGACGCCGTTCAGGTAGCACTCCCTGGCAGCCTTCGGATCGCCTCTGATCCGCACCTAGACATCTCCTCGACAGTACTTTAGGAATTGATGATATGATGATGGAATCGCCTTAAAGTAGTAGATAAGGGGTCTCCCAAAGATGGCGTTGTAATAGCTTGGGGCATCGACGATGACGAACCGACTTCAGATCGAAGTACCCTTAAGTGTCACCAGAAGATCCACTCCTCCCTCCACCTCTTTTTTCTCCCCGGAGAAGACAAAGAGGGGTTCATCCAAAGCTTGGATCCTGGACGCTTCCACCTGCAGCCCGACGAAGGTTATCTTGAAAATGACATTCACCGAACTACATTTGTTTACAAGGATTTGCTCGACGGTGAAGTCCTCGATAGCGGCTTTGGATGACCAGGGCATCATTAAAGGGGTTCTCATTCCCCAACATATCTTCCTCAGAAAATGTGATCTCTTCCAACGACGATGGTGCTTGAGAGGTCGAGGCGATGCTCCTCCAATAAATCTGATGGAGACTTCCCTTGCGGGAAGTTCCAAGCCCAGCCCCTTCGTTGATCAGTCCAACCTGCCCACCTTCTGGGTTGTGGACCACTTCCCCGCGACCTCCCAGGTCGACCTAGTCCTTGTTACTCCTCCGCTACGGAGCATGGAATACTACCGGTCATGTTGGTGCCTCCTACCTGGGATGCTCCCTCTTTGCCGCTCCAGCTTCCAGCCTCCTTCTGGCCTCCCAAAAATCTGGGTAGGTCATGGTCCCGTTCCCCTTTAATCGATGCAGGTCATAGTAAAGTGGGATCTCCGCCTCCTGGCGCCTCGCCAGTTGAGCCTTCTTGCGATGCTTATTGCCCTGCTAGGAAATGGACATCGCCTCTCTTGAGCCCTTCCCTGCCCTCCACCTTGCTGGTGGCCATTCCTCCTCTCCTACTACTGGAACTGAGGCCTAATAGGTGGCCTCCACGGAGGCCGATTCACTGGATACTGGAATTTCTGCACTTCCTCCCTCCTCTCTGAAGCCGCTACGGGCCTCCCGTGCTCTTTCCTTCGAGGCCTCTCCTATCTCCTCTACTCTTCCGCCCTCCTGGGCTCTTCTCTTCTCTTCGGCTCTTCCCTTATCCTCTCCACCTGCCTCTCGGCACCACTCCGGCCCTAGCCTCTAGAAGTCCTCCTTTGCCCATGCTTTCCTGGTCTTCTCCATCCAACCTCGCCAAGAAGTCTGGATTCTTCTCCTCTCCCTGCACGAATGTATTCTCCCGTTTGATCATCTCTTCAAAAGACCTCGAGGGCTTGGACTCGATCTCTAGGCTGAAGAGGCCTTGCTTCAGACCGAACTTCAAAGTCAGCACCAGGGTGAATTCATCCACTTCCTCAACTTCAGGACCTCCTCCTGGAAACAGTAAGTGTAGTGTTCGAGGCTCTCGCACTGCCCTTGCGTGATTTTGAAGAGAGCAGTTGCCTCCTTCCTCTTCTTGGACGTCGCGAACCTTACCATCAGGCCCCGACGCAGATCCTCGAAGTAGTACATGGAGCCGGCAGGCAACTAATGGAACGAATTTCTCGCATTCCCCTTGAAGGTAAAGGAGAAGAACCTGCACTTGAAGGCATCGGTATTCTTGCGGATGGACACCACGTCCTCAAAACATTGGAGTGCTTGACCGGGTCATCTCTGTCGGAGTAGTAGCTCAGGACGGGCTCTCTGAATCCCTTGAAAACTGGGGCTGCGAGGATCTCGTCACAAAAGGGGCTCCTCCCTCCCTTACGGTGGTGAGTTTCATCATCGCGAGTATCCTTGCCATACTCGCTATCATAGCGAGTATCACGGTATCTCACTGACTGTTGCACATCTCAGAACCTAATCCAATGGCTGCTCGTTGGATGGTGTCGTGACTGCATCGGTCGTTCTTCTCTACCCCTAGCTCGCTCCTTTCCAGGTCGCCTAGGTGGCGCCTCTTCCTCTAACAGTGTCACGCGATGAGGCGAGGTCGCCGTGACATAGGGGGGAGAAGGAAGCCCAGCCAGGATACTCCTCTCTATCCTCCTCGCGAACTCTTCAAACGTCCCCATTATCACAAAGTCGCCTCCTCACGTAGAGTTACTGGCTCCTGTCGATGTGCTGACTATCTCCTCATGCTCGCCTCCACTCACCATCTCTCCTACTCTCAAAAATTTCTTCCTCGGCTGCGATCCATGCTCACTGCACCAAAGTGTTGAAGCCGGGAAAATTCATACTCTAAAAATTCGTATCAAGGCAGTCTGAGGTTACCGGTTTAGCGGTCGGGCTCGACGGCTAACGGGCTAGGACGCGAGAACAGTCAGACAACTCAAAGGACCCAAGGTACTGCGGCAGGGTGGTCCCACCACGTACCCGGAAGCTTAGAAGAAGCAATCCCTCCACAACCAAAAATGGTCGAGCAGGGTACGAGGTAGACTCTAGATGGCGAGAAAGTCAAGGCGGCCACTACTAGGGATAGTCGCTAGCTCGCAACATGTCTCTCTGAAAAAATGATTCAAAGGCTCAGCTGAAAGTCTAGGAAAAAGGTGGTCGAGATCTTTTACGAAATTCCAAAGTCCGTCTCCTCGTACCCTTGAGGCCAATTTATAGGTCAATCCAAAGAGGGGGGGTCTAATTTATAGTCCCACCCGTGGCGACTAGGCGACTTCCTGGGAGAGCTCGCTCAGCTAAGCGAGTAGCTGGCCTAGTCGCCTACCTGGCGAGTATGCGAGTGGAGCTCGTCATACTCGCCCAAGCCTTCTGTCGCCTCACGCGTTGACTCTGACTTCTGTCTTTACTTGCTAGCTTTGACTCTTGCTGACCTAGCTCTGGAGGGGTCCACCATCGGCGGATATGGGTTGTACGATAACGTTTAGGCCTGCAAGCGGTGCAGTTTGATGCGGTTTGAGCTCAAATCGAAATCGCACCACAGGGGTGCAGTTTTTGACACCCCAAAATCGCACCGCACCAAAACCATGCGGTGCGGTTTTTGATTGGTTTATGCGGTGCAGGTTTTTCACTACTTTTTTTATCTCATTCCTTTTTAGACTTTTAGTTATGATTTAATGATCTATTTGCTACCCTCTATAATGAAATTACTCTAAAACAAAATTAAAGTGTACCATTTAAAGGATTAGTTATTGCCACACTGAATGCTCGCACCTTTACTAAAATCAATATTGAGTTACATAATAGCTACAGGAAGAATGATCAATAGTAGCAGACTCATCTCTTGTATGAGGGGTGTGGACTGTGCTCTCTTGGAAAGGACTTACAGGGAATTAGCCCTGAAGCCCTAGCTCTACTTTGGCCATGGCTGAAGCTGATTCACTATTTTGCTTCTAATCAATTCATTGAAACTGCATCTAACCAATTCATTCAAACTGTATATAATCAATTCAAACTACATCTAATCATTCAAACACACATTTTTATATCTCTTACTTTGATTTATCCGGTGTTACATTCCTCAACCATTTCAGGTCTATGCTTCCATGCTCCCTAACCAACCTCCAGCCTATTGACTAATGAGAAAATCCTGCATCATTGAAGAAAAAACCTGATTGATACCATGGAATGAACAAGAAAACAGCATTGCTCGAGACTCGGAGAGGAGTACAGGTGTTGGAGATTGGATATTGGAGATTGCATTTTGGAAATGTCGGCAGCGGGGCACGGGACCACAGGCGCAGTAAGCAATGGCGGCCTGGCGGGTTGCCGGTCTTGTTGACCACGGCAGAGGGAGAGAGGATTGAGGAGGATGTTAAAAGGGGTGTGCGGCGGTTCAACCCACCTCGCAAGGTATCTGGGCTGCCTTCCTTAAACTCCCCTAGAGGGCTGCAGCCCAACCGACCCAACTCATCTCCATGCCCACACGCGGGTTGTTGGAGCCCACATCCTCCCTTAGATGAGCGAAACTCGATAGTCAAGCGCACACCACGGGGACTTTCCAGGAGGTCACCTATCCCGTGAGTACTCCAGCCTGAGCACGCTTAACCATGGAGTTTTTCCACTTCTCATCACCAATTGAGCTGCAGCTGAATTGGTGATGAGAAGTGAAAAAGGGGGTGTCCCGTGTCCGAGTATGTGTCGCGGATCGTTAAAAGGGATGGTTTAGTCTCATACCGCCAAGCATGCTCCTTGATCCTGGGTATATAAGAGGGGTGGCCACTCCATCCCTAACCGCATGGTTTTAGGGAGTGACGCCACAATACTTTATAGTGGAGATGGAGGATATTAGGAGATGCCTAGGGAAAACCGATGGAGCACCACAACGGCGTTCAATATTCATGCTTCATGCAGTGTAAGCGACTCAGTGAGCCAGGGACGACTCCGACGTCTGGTGGCTCTGAGAAATGATGCAAATAGGGTTTTGCGAGTTGCGGCCGCTTAGGTCTTAACTCTTAATGCTTCGGCTTTGCCTTTTGGTTTGAGTTGAAACCAGCAAACTACAAACCGTGAGAAACTAGCACAAGCCTAATGAGATGCGGTTTGCTATTTTATTGTGGAGCACCAACCAATCGGTCCAACTGTCCAAGCCTAAGCAAGAAGTTGCAAGTTGAAACAATACAACATTTTAAATTTTATAAAGGGCCATTTACCGGGACCTCCCCTCTAACTTTCCTAAATTACTGACAGCACCCCTCTTATTTTCGAAATTACAAAAACTTCCCCTAAAGTTTTCATTTCATTATAAAAACCTCCCCTGAAGTTTTAATTTCATAACATCCATGCACAAAAACACCCCCTGGATGAACAGTGTCCAGGGGGTATTTTTCTTCATGGATGCAATAAAATGAAAAGACCAGGGGAGATTTTGGTAATGAAATGAAAACTTAAGGGGAGTTTTTTGTAATTTCGAAAATAAGAGGGGTGCTCTCACTAATTATGCTAGTTTACAGGGGAGGTTTTGGTAATTATTTCTATATATTATAAATTATAATTAAGGAGTGGTGCAGTTTGCACGGTTTTTACGAACTAAAAACCGCACCGCATCAATAAATCTGCGGTTTTCAGACCCCCAAAACCGCACCGCACCCGATCAATGCGGGTTGGAATGGGGTATGGTGCTGTGCGGTTTGGCGGTTTGGTGTGGTTTTTGATTTTCTTGCACAGGCCTGATGATATTCGTGCTGATAGCGGGGGTCATATTGAAGTACACAACAATAAGATTTGGGTTGCGTTCGAGAGCCGGGTCAACAGACGCCATGGGAATACGATGTACGGATATGTCCGGAACTGCTGGGAGGGGCCTGAGTTGTGGAGCGCGCTTCTCGATCGATATCGTTGGGTGAAAGGGCGCGAGCGCGAGTTTACGCCTGTGTTGGGATTTACTAAACCTCATGAGCTGGCGAATCAACTCTTTAGCATCTCTTTGTTTGTGGAGGAGAAACGTCTGCTGCTATGCAACCTTTCTGCTGACCCGGAGTTTTCTGCCGCCATCCCCCTTGGGTCGTGATTGGATGAGGAAGCTAATCTTTGTAAGTTGTGGTGACTCGATTCATGCATGTCGTCCCTCTGCACCATTGAAGGGACGCTCGGAGGTAGTGGCTCCTTGTACCTCTAGGGTTGACGACCGGTCTCTGTCGGAAGATCCAGACCTTGAGGTGCTCGTCTCCTCACCCCCCCCCCCCCATGTCCCCCACGAGGATCCTCCTTCCCCGTCACAGTTGAAAGGAAAGCGTGTTTCCTCCTCCTTGGTGGCGATGAATACCGCGATAAGTAGGTTATTAATCTATCTTGTTGTTCTTCACTTGACTCTACTCGCTTCCTTTTTGCAGATCGACGTTCAGGCCCAAATTTCCCTCACTGGGAACGATCATTACGTTGGTCTGAAGGACAAGTACTTATCCTTCCAGAGGAAGCTTCGGGATGCAGAGAATTCTTTTACTAACTTGAAGGGAGGTGAGATCGCGACATCTCTCGCTTTCGGCAGGCTGAGACTTGGTGGAACACTGAGGTGGCTCAGTTGTGCGCGGAGCTTCAAGCGGGTAAGTCTTTGGTGGAGAAGATGGTTGGTCTCTTGGAGAGTTCACAGGAGGAGGTATCCCGCCTGCAGTTTGAGATGGAGCGCCTTACTTCGTAGAAGAGCCTCGCCAGCCTGTAGGTGGGTGGAGTGGCGGAATACAAAGACTCTTTTAATTTCAAGCAGAATCGTTGCCAATTTTTGGAGGAGATTCAGGATGAATCTGGACAAGGGAGGTGGAGCATGAGTTGTCCGACACGCGGGAGGTGGCGTTTCGCCGCGGGATGAGAAAGATACTTCAGATGGTATCTCAGAAGAGTGAGTGCGACGTTGCTGATCTTGGCTTTGATGACCTTTCCGAGGATGACTGTGTTAAGTTTGATGTTGATGAAGAGGAGTAGGATCCTTAGTTTGTTGTGTTTGATGTGGTCTTGAAAATTTATTTCCTTGGTGGCATCATTGTTTTTTGCGTGCTTCTGTCTCTTTTTGTAGTTTGTTGATGGCTTTATGTATTTTTTTGTAATGCTCGTTGTCTTGCCTTTTATGGTTATCTTCGGCACACTCCTTCGGAGTTTGAGGTTGGGCTTGAGACATTTTGGTTTCGTGACCTACTCCCAATGCTAAGAGTGAGCCCTTCAAGCCTGGTAGTGAGAGGTCTACCTTTCCAAATCTCAGGATGTTGCTGAAGATTGTGGTAAAGGGCGCACCTTTGAACTTATGCAATTGCAAGGGGGCAGGCCCTGGCGACGTCACGACCTACTGTGGCGGATAAGGGAGAAACCTTTGATCGGTGACAGTGAGAGTTCGCAGGAACGTGGTCCCAAAGAGACGGCGAAGATTGGACAATTCAAGCCACCGGCGAACGCGAGGGGGGCATACCTTGGCGGCGTCGCGACCTATTGCAGCGGTTAAGGACGAAACCTTTGAATGACGGCAGTGAGAGGTTGTTAGGGCGAAACATTTGAATAGTTATTGTCCAAATTGTACTTTTTACACACGAGCCCCGATTATGACAAATAAAATGTTTTTTTTTAGGTTTCAAACTCGGTTTTTTCAAATTCACATAAGTTGCACTAAAAATCAAACTGTGTCATGAATTCTGATTCCGACAATTAATATGTCGACTCTTATGTAATTCAATGTTTTCAATCCATTGATTAACTCTGTTGAAATTTTTTACGATTGTGCCAAAAAAACGTGTTTTGTTCCAATAATTTCAGATTTTAGCAAATAATATTTTGATTCCTAGGCTTTTCAATCTTGTGAATCCAACCGTGAACTCCATTTTCTGAGATTCGATTCCATTTGAAAATTTGAATGCTTGAACATGATTATTAATCCATAATAAACATTATTTATTGTTAATTAGGATTAATTTTTTTTGGGATATTACATTAACAAACATGAACCTCTCTCTTCAGTGGCAGACCTTGTTATGGATACCCTGGAGCTTTGTGCTCCCAAAATACGAGATCCCGTCCTGGTTCACCCTCATAATAAAGATCGCACAGAAGACTGTAAGATCAAACTTAATTCCCTCCTCATGAAGGATACATAAATATGCGACTATGAAAGTGATGTCATTGGGGTTGATCTACGACAAGACCAACCCGTAATACAGCACAATTTGGCAAAACTCTGCCTATAAGGGGACTCACAACGCCACCTCGAAGTGAGCTAGCGAGAAGGCGAGCTCATATGGGAGGAAAGTATTGATGCACTCGCCTGGGTTGGCTTGACTTGCTACATAACTTGTCCGCAGGTACCGAGACCGGAAGGGGTCCAGCTTGACAACGGTCATCTTGGAATTCTTAAAAACATGAGCAGTAAACTTCGCCGCGTAGCTAAGATAACCTGGTTCAATCTCGCTTGCGGTGGACCTGGCGAGGTGAAAAGATATATGATTAACTCGCCATATTAAGCTCGCCTGAAATAGCTCGAACAAAGCAGCTCATTTAATACAATACAAGTACAACCTATTTATAGGTATGGCCGGCCAACCCAGTGCATGTCGAGCTGGGAGAGGGCCTAGCAATGGAGTAATTTTTGGGCGGGCGTAGTTCACAGTGAGCGCAAGATCAGTGCCGTGCAGTCGCACATCAAATATCGTGCGTCTCATTTAATGTGCGAGTGCACTTCCCTGATTTCTTTGCTCGCGATGAGTCAGGCTCACCCAAAATTTATTGCTAGCAATGCGAGGTCGGGGGAATTTGCGAGACCATCCCCAAATTTGCCTCGCGGAGGCCCCGGATCCCCAAACAGCCTGCAGACCTACTTTCATCTCACCTTAACACAATGCGAGTCACTTCGCGAAAGCCTATCAAGTTGAGGTCTCCATTTGGAGTTCTTATATAGCAAGCACAAAATTAGCAAACCAATATAAAAAGGATACTGTTACTAGCAAATCCAGTTTGGTTTCTACCAAATCCAGTTTGATTTCTAGCAAATCATTACTATTAACAAATCTTCATTTTTCAAAATGGCTATTTGAAAATCATTTTGTTACTAGCAAACAAACATAATTTTTTAAAAAAAAAATTAAATTTTGTTTAAAACATTAATTCTTTCAAAATAACTCGCTGTATATAATGATATTACAAATGTATTCATTCAATCACTCATGTTAGCATTATAGATGAGTCAAATGTCACAAATGTTTAGTATATTCAAAACTGTTTTTTCAACAAAATATCATTATCTGCACAAAAATCTTTAAATAAAATATCGCTCGGTTTAGAAATATATTTGATTTCTAATTCCTATAAAGATGTATTGTATATACAAATTAAGTGTATATAAGAATATATGTGTTCTTTTAAACTGCGTCTTACACGTATTATTTCATGAGAATTGTTCAACATGAAAGTTGTAGATCTCGTCGGGATCTATAACTTTCATGTTGAACACTTTTTAATTTGAAGCAATTTAGATCCCCGAATTTTTCCCTGAAAAAAGTCACGCCGATAATATGTACGGACCCGGGAGCAGCGTGACTATTTTCGGGGGTCAAATCGGAGGCATAAACGGTTTCAAATCAAAAAGTGTTCAACATCAAAGTTGTAGATCTTGACGAGATCTACAACTATCATGTTGAACACTTTTTGATTTGAAACAGTTTAGACCCCCGATTTGGGCCCCCAAAAAAGTCATGCCGAAAATCTGTACGTTCCGTGCATGTCTTTTTTCGAGTCCAAATTGGAGGCCTAAACGACTTCAAATCAAAAAAGGATCAACATGAAAGTTGTAGTTCTCGATGAGATATACAACTTTGATGTTGATCACTTTTTCAAATGAGAAATATTTGGGGCTCAAAATTTAAAAATGCAAAAAATTCCAAAAAACAAGATTGATTTGCTACTAGTAATTTTTGGGAAGAGAAAAAAAATGCAAAAATTGACAGAATCTGTTTTTTTTTTCTGATTTATTAGAAACAAAAATAAATTTGCTAATAACAGCACCCTATAAAAAATCTCATGAAAAAGTGACAAAATGAAGAAATTAATCCCACATATAGGCGACTCGCTCCCAGTCCCACACACAAGTACGATAAAGAATTGCCGAAAGGCTTAAAAATAAAAATGTGATGTTACAATAAGATATTCAAAAATATACAAGAATTAAATAGTTCAGAGCATACACACATGGACCCTTACCAGAGCTGCTTTAATTTAAAATGAATATGCTCCTTTAAAAATATATCAACAATTTTTAAGTATTTTATATCATGAAACTTGCGGCCTGTTTGGGATGGCTTTTTAGCTTCTTTTCGTTTTCGGGAAAACGCTATCGCACCTAAGAAATCGTTTGGATTATCTACCGCTGGAAAAAGTTACCGCCGAAAACTTCATTTTCTTCTCTTTTTGGAAAGTCACTTGTCTCATACTTTTCAACCTTCACGAAAAGCATTTTCTCATCCCGATATACTGTTGCATCCTTTTTTTTAGCCCGGGCGCAAGTTTTGACACCCGGGCGCGCATTTTTTGCCCAGGCGTGTTTTTTTCGCCCGGACATGCACTTTTCCGCCCGGGCGCGCACTTTTCCGCTCAGACGTGCATTTTTTGCCCGGGCGCGGATTGTTGAAACCCGGATACCGGTTCAACAGAGTTTGGACTGGAGGGACAGTTCAAGTTACTTGGCTTTTGGTCAGGCGCTCAAGGTAAATTAGTTCGAGCCCGGATTTAGCCTTCACTAATTCGAGGTGGCTGCCTACTAACAGACTTGGTGAACTGCAGCGTGGAGGTCCCACCGCTCACCAGGAATCGCGTGTCGTGTCTTTCCCTCCAAAGCCAAAGGCTGAGTTCGGCACCTTGGATGACACGGAGCAAGAACTCTCCGAAATTCAGGAGCTCTAGGAGGCTGAGTCTGCCTCTTCAAGGTGCTTTGAGGGTCTATTTATAGGCAAGCCCCAAAACATGGGCAAAAGCATCTTTATGGCATGCGGATAGTGGCCTCCGCCTTATGGTTTTTTCTGTTGACACCCCTGATTGGTCTGCATACAGTGGAATCCAGCTGTTTGAGATGGCAATCGACAGACAAGGCTGAAATGCGAGTAAGCGGAAGGGCAGGCTGGTTCTTCTTACTGAGGCGAGTTCAGACGAAGAAGACGTTGTTGCTCACCCGCATGCGTCTCGCCGTGTGGTCTCCCTTGCCTCATGAACCTATTCAGCGAGCTGGCACCCGGCTGGGGAATCCAGCTCATGGTTGTCGAGGTCGCCTCGCCCGATCTAGTTTTTCCTGATGGAGTCACCCTGCCCAGGTTGGGAGTAGTCTGGACTGGAATCGCTAAATTGGGGTTGTACACAATCCCAAATTCTTTGCGGGCTCAGTAGAGGTCGGAAAGAAATCATCCAACCCAGATTTGGCGAGCCCTAGGACGCTTCCTGTTAAGCCGCATCGCATTCCCCTTCCTGCTTCCATAAATAAGGGAGGGTGGGTAGGACCATTCCTAAACACGCTTCTTGGCCGACCTGTTACCCCTTTAATCCTTATGGACTCGCCGGACCGGGATGATGTTGACGTCGCTGCTCTCTTCGACCTGATCGATGGACCTCCCCCGAGGACTCGGCATGGTTCTCGGACTGATGGTTCTGGGTGGACTCGAGGTCATCAAGAGGTCGCTAGATTGACAGCCTCCACCTCTTGACCTCTTCTGCGGCACCCTCGCGGCATGCTCCATCTTTGGGAACTGTGGAGCAGGCTGGCGATGCGGGCCAGCTTCCTTTAAGTAGTCGACCTGCCACTATAACGGTACGCGAACCCATTGTTTCTTATTATGTTGATTCCTTCCTGACCTTGCCTTACCGCGATTTCATAGGTCAGCAACGACGTCGCCGTTGTGGTGGCCCTGACAACCTCGGTTGATGGTGATGGCGGAAACGTGAACAAAATCAAACTATCAAAAGGTAGGAAATGGGCTCACCCACTGGTGCTGGGCGACGAACTTTCTCCATCTCGATTTAAGGTGAAGCCCGCAAGTAAGCAACCCCCCCCCCCCCTCTTCAACGGCGCACTCACTCAGGGTGTCGATCGGTGAAACCGCTACATATCGTTGTGCCGGTCTCGTGAATTTTGGCGGCCCGCTGCCACCACTCCCAGTGACTGACATCGGTGGTGTTATCTCACCTCACCATCTGGAGGTGGGCGAGTCGAGCCCCCCCCCCCCCCCCCGCACTGGCGTGAAGTCCTTGTTGCTGAAGCTACCCCGCCTCAACGAAGGCAATGTCGCCTCTCCTCACGGTAACTCCTAACACATTTTTTTGTTTGAGCTGGGGGATTCTTCCTCACCTTTCTTTGCAGGTACCGACTAGCCCTCTTCTCACGGGCTTTCATTACCGGGCATTCCTCTTTAGCCGACTCCACCCCGGCTATCCAGCCCGCATCACAAACTGATGGTTGACTCGCGTGTGGACAACAGATACTTCAGCGATTTCTTGCTTAGGGTGCTCACGACACACGACTTGGCCCTCGCCACCACGGACAATCAGGAAGTTAAGCAGGTGGTCAACGAGCTTCGAGGCCGCGTGGAATCGCTAGAGAATTACAACGCACAGCTGGAAGGCAACAATGGTCTCTTCCTGCGGGTGCTGGATGCTGAAGTGAGGTTATACGATCTGGAGACTCGCCAGAACGCCTCTGAAGATCACTTTAACAAATTTCGCCAGGTCGCGAGCACAGTTGGCGAGGCGAACAGGTTGGAGGAGCACATGAACAATGGGATAGATTATCTTCAGCGAGCCCAAGAGCATTTCTACGAAGCCTGAGATATTACCTGGATGACGCATCATCCCGCTTGTCCGTGCCTGAGGTGTCGAGGCATGCCAGTTCCTGAGGGCCATATCGATCTGGCCATTTTTTCATTCGCATAGAGATGCACTAATTGTTATTTTTAAAGCACCCAGTTTTTTGTGCTCGTGTATGATTGCCGAGTAAAGATTTTTTTTGTATAAAACGAGTATAATATAAAATCGTTTTGCTGGTGTGATCTTTTATCATTCTCTTCTCTTTTTTGCATGTTCATCTTATCTGTATTTTGTGTGACGAGAGTTCAAGATGAGTGTGTTTGCGACTTTCGAGGGACGCGGGGTGGTCGTAATCCTGGGAGGACTGGCTTGTTTGGCTGTGAAAACCTATAAATAGGTGGGGGGTTCAGGGCCCGCGACACGATTATCTCCCTTCCGGCCCCCCAACTTCACTACCTTCTCAAAGCCCCTACTCGCCTCGCCACTAGACATGGTTCGTGTGAAAGCAGAGGAGAGTCATGCGCACTGCATCACCAACTTTGCTGATCATTACTTCCCTCAGCCCAAGATGACCTCAACCGAGCTTGAGAGCTTCAAGGAATTGTACCTCCCTGAGGGCTTCTCGGCGAGGCGATGTAAGACCGCCCCCTCCCGGAACACAAAACACGGTCGAGGGGAGTCTAATACCCAAAACAGTCGTCTTGTGGTAGCCTCAGCACACAGGCCAACCTGTACAACAAGACGCCTATTCTGCCGACGAATTTTCAATATCATATTGACAACCCATCAATAAAATAAAAACACAGAAGTTATGATCCACAATAAGTAAAAGTCCAGAAATAACAAAAGTCATGAAGCTACACAAAAGCTCCTACAAATATCGAAGTTCAAAATGGCCCGAAGGGCTACAACAAAAACGCTCGCTCACATCTGTCTCTGAGGGAAGCGAAGGAATCGTAGTGGCATGCCCTATCTCCTTGGCCTGGCTGCCCTCCTGCATGAGGTACTGATGCTCCGTCTGCGGGGTGTCCTCCTTAAAAGTGTGTGTAGCAACCATTAGTCATAAAGACTAAGTAGCTTTACATCCTCTCACCCCGACGACTCTTAGGCATCAAACAAAAGGAAAGAAAGAGGGGCACAATATAATCAATAAGTACAAGTATAGCAGGTGGTAAACACTGAGCTAGCAGTTAATAATGACATCAATAATAATGTAAGCACAGTAAGAATAAGTAATAGAAACACGTGAGTAAAAGCATAAAAGACTAGCAATATAAAATCATAAATATATAATTGAACTTAATTTATAAAAATGCTTATAAAAATTTATAAGTTAAGGATCACGTACAACAAAAAATAACTCATCATATAAAAGTGCCCATACAAATTTATATGATGAATATCATATGTAGTGCAATGCAATGCAATGAATGTGTTATGATGACTCAACCATGCTTACACACAAACTCTAATTTGTTATGTCGACATAGACCTTTAGTTTCCAATTTTCGAGGGTAGTGAACCTCTCAGGCATCACCCGTCATGGCCAAACGGTGATAGTGGAGCGGGCTCCTCCACTACTAGGCGGGCATATACACTACCAGGCGTAGGCCTCCATACGCCTCAATGTTAACAAACCAAATAGTGGAGACCCTGTGTACTACGACATAGAAGGGGTCTTACGAAGTAAACACCAAGAGCTCAGCCCAAGTGGCCCAAAAAGGCACAGAAGGGGTATTTGGGAAGTATGCACCAAAAAGCCCAGCCAACCGTCCTGAGTCTATCTGCCAGCTTCCGTCGGTGTGACGACCGACAAGCCTGTAGACTCGATATAAGTATTCCTCTCATCAGGATCACAATGCACTGTGTATCAATATACACACCATATAATTCCCATGTACCAAACGTGCGAAGAATCACCCAAGGACATCCAACTGCGTCCTTACACAATACACCAAACATGTTATCGAGTACCCAAGGACATCCAACCGCGTCCTTACACAATACATCGAACGTACTATCGAGTACCCAAGGACATACAATCGCGTCCTTACACAATACATTCAAGGATACAAAATATTCTACAGTTACCAACAAGGCATCGCACATCGAGTGGTGTGTTGTCCATATTATTCTTTAAAAGAATTTGTTTCCTAAAAAATAGATTTTATTGACTTCTAAAAATAATGATGAAAGGGCGAGCAAGAGCTGAGTCGGAGATGTAAGATGAAGTGTTGAGATGGCTATTTAATTTGCAAGAATTATTAATGCATTTCTTTGATCATTTCTTGTCTTACTACCTTATCTTATGAGCTTGAATCTTGAATGACCATGTATGATTTTTCTATATTTCTAATAGTTATCTTTTTAGTAAATTTTTCAACTATGGGTGATTGTTAAAAGAAAATTGTGTGATTCATAGTGATATGTTGTCTAAGTATGTGTACACCTACTTGGAATGATCTCTACTGTGACTTTATAAAAAAAAGAATAAAAAAAGAAGTTAGTGTCATAATGATATGCGGCCTAGATATGTACATTCATACTTAAAATGATCTAATGTATAATTATAAAAAAATGTCATAGTGATATGTGACCTAAATATGCATACACTTACTTGAAATGATCCTAACTATGGACTAAAAATTTGATAATTGAGAAATGAGCCTCATAGTTTAGAGAGTTATTAAGAATATTAACTAGGGAAATACCTCTCACTATCGCAATTTATTCCTAACCAAGCCAAAGTCATTTTCACCACAAGTTATTATGATTTTTTTTTCAAATTAACCCACAAACTCATGTGGAGGTTAAGTAAAAGACTTGACCTATTCTCATTCTTTTTTATTTATTGAGGAAGTTCGATGGGAGTAAATGATTTTAAACGATAGCACATGCCGCATTAGAAATTTTAATTGAACTTTATCTTTCATCATGCTAATAAATTTTTGAATATTTTGAACCTGTATTGATTGACAAATCCTCAATTAGTTAAATCGAAACTCTTGAGTAGGTTTTCTTTAATTATTTTTTAGAAGAAGGATCATGGGAGTTTTATATTTTTGATGATTATCACCTCACTAAATTCAATGATTTGAATTGTTTTTGTTAGGGACTAGCAAATTTTTAAGTGTGGAGGTGTGATAACTTCTCAAAAAGAAGTTATTTAGTCCATTTTTTCAGACTTAATATTCATCATAAATGCACAAAATGAGTAGAAATGAAGTAAAAATGAAATAGAAATGAAAGTAAATTCATATTTATTTGATCTGTGGCTTATTCAAAGTTTTTCCAATGTGTTATTGCTAGAAATGCCGAAGAAATCTGCTTGCGGAAACAAAAAATTTGCCCAAATATCATGACCTGAAAAAAGTTGCAACCTTCAAAAAAAAGTTGCAACAACCTGGACAAATTTCAAATTTTAAATTAAAAAAAATGTCAATTGCAAAAATGGAAGGAAGCATCTTTTAGGCGAGGGTTGGACATTTTTACAGGGGGTTATTCTGGAGAAAAAGATATCTTTTGACAAGAGGAAATTCAAAATCCTTGGAGAGGAAGAACTAGGGCGCATGGGATCTTGGAAGAATGACTGTTTTAGCATAAATGGAGAACGAATTCATGTAATTTTCTGAATTTTTATCATCATGTGTTGTAAGATCTTTCTAATTTAGTTGTTTTCTTCCGTCGTCATGAACTAATTCCCTCAATCTTGTATTGTGATAGTACTATGTCTTGATGTGATGATGTTGTTCTTATTTCTCTTTAAGATTGTGTGTTGAATAATCTTTATTGAATGTATGATCTTTATTTTGAAACTTTTGGCCAAGATTTTGTCTTTATACTACGATGCACAATTCAATAGATAAGTTGCATAAATGCTTCATAACTTTGATATAGCATTTGAATGGAGAAAGAGATTTTCTCTTGATGTTAGCAACATTGATTTTTAATCTTTATGCGGTTCTTTATTTCACCTAAGTTAGAGATGACAAGGAAGATAAGGGATTAGAGAGTTTCGGTATCGAGAGTTACGAATTTCTATTCTAAAATCGTTGTAAGACATTTCATCGCGCATTTTCATAAAATTATATTCAAAGATTCATCGCACTAAATCTATAAAATCATGATACAAGATTATTTTTCATAACTGATAAGAAAATATTTTCCAAGGATATGCAGTTTATTTTAATTAGAAGTTTTCATTTATAGTTTTTAATATTTTAAAATCATTGTTTTGATTCAATTGGATTTAAAGAAAGGCACAACTGGTATTTGCAAGAACTTAATTCAACACATCTTCGTGGGAACGATCTTTACTCATTATTGCTTAACCCGACATGTGCACTTGCGTTTAAAATACATAACTGTTTTCGGGCATATCAATGGCCTCGCGCACATGGATCTGCGCGAATGCGACCAGCGGCTTGGACCGCGCTTAACGACTCTGCGTCTTGGTCCAACCCATTCAGGGATGCCCCCACAATGATAAATATCTACTTTAATTTAAAATGAATTTGTTTCTTTAAAAATATATCTACAATTTCTAAGGCTCTGTTTGGGACAACTTATACTGATGAATAATCTCCATTCAAAACGCAAACGCAATTTTACAGCTGTTTGTTTGTGTAGCTTATAGAAAATCACTTATTTTAAAATTGATGATAAGTTGATTTTTAGAAGCTATTCGGGTTTATCTTATGGCTTCTCATAAGCGTTGATCTCTTAAAAAAAATCATAAGTTGATTTTTTCGCCCGAGCGAGAATTTTTCGTCCGGCCGCATTTTTCCACCCAGGCGCGTTTTTTTCGCCCAAGCGCGATTTTTTCGTCCGGACGCGGATATTTTACGCCTGGGAGCGAATTTTTCACCTGGGCGCGATATTTTCGTTCGGGCGCGATTTTTTCGCCCCGATGTGATTTTTTTGCTCGGGCGCGAATATTTCGCTCCAGGGATCGAATTTTTCTCCTGGGAGGGTTTTTCGCCCGGGTGCGTTTTTTTTTCACCAAGGCGCAAATTTTTCACTCGGGCGCGAATTTTTCACCCGGGCGTGATTTTTTCGTCCGGACGGGATTTTTTTCGCCCGGGCGTAAAATACTTTCGCCCGGGCGCGGATATTTCGCGCCCAGGAGTTAAATTTTCGCCCAGGCGCGATATTTTTGCCAGGACTTGATATTTTCACCCGTGCGCGAATTTTTCGCTCGGGGGCGATTTTTTCGCCCAGACGCGGTTTTTTCGCTCGGGAACGATTTTATTCCTCGGGCTCGATTTTTTGCCCTGGTGAATTTTTTTTATCCGGGAGCAATTTTTTTACCCATGCACGATTTTTTTCGCCCGAGCGTGATTT
Organism: Platanthera zijinensis; assembly: GCA_039513925.1. Classification (NCBI taxonomy): domain Eukaryota; kingdom Viridiplantae; phylum Streptophyta; class Magnoliopsida; order Asparagales; family Orchidaceae; genus Platanthera; species Platanthera zijinensis. Next base: position 19,994,584 of record CM077086.1, on the reverse strand, counting down.
TTATGCCCGGACGTGATTCGCTAGAACGTATTTTTTCGCTTCCGTGCGAAAATATTGCGTTTGAGCAAAAAATATCACGTTCGGGCGTAAAATATCATGCCCGGGTTGCAGATTCGCGCACGGGAGGAAGATTCGCGCTCGGGAGACAAAATCGCGCTTGTGCGACAAAACCGCGCTCGACGACAAATTCGCGCTTGGATGAAAATTTAGTGCCCTAGCGAAAAACCGCGCCCGGGCGAACAACCCGCATCCGGGCAAAAAAACCCAAAAAAAAACATGCCCGGGGAAAAAATCGCGTCCGGGCGAAAAAATCGTGCCTGGACGAAAAACACGTCCAAACGATCAGACTTTATAAATGAATGAAACTTTAGATAAACACTTATGGACAAACTATTCAAACAGTGTACTAAATATTCATCATTGATTTTATGGAATCTCTATCCAAACATTAATTTTCAAATAGAAATTTATTCATCATAAGTTATACCAAACACAGCCTAAGTATATATTTATATCATGAATTTATAATCTATATTAAAACAATCTCTAAGCTTCGTGGCTTTGGCTCCGTCTACTCATTACTGATTAATTTATAATTCTTTTCTCATATTTCAATTTTTAAATTAAATGATTTAATTGAAAGTGATTTAAAATATTCTTAACCCTAAACAATCTCTAATCTTCATCAACTTGGCTCCGTCTACTCATTACTCGTCACATGTTATAAGGAATTTGATTAACTTTTAATTCTTTTTGGAATTATTGTAAATTCAAATTTATTTGATCTGTGGCTTATTTAAAGTTTTTCTAATGTGTTATTGCTAGAAACACCGAAGAAATCTTCTTGCGGAAACAAATCTGGCCAAATATCATGACCTGAAAAAAAATTGCAACCTTCAAAAAAAAGTTGCAACAACCTGGACAAATTTCAAATTTTAAAATAAAAAAAAATGTCATTTGCAAAATTGAAGGAAGCATCTTTTAGGCGAGGGCTAGACATTTTTACAGGGGGTTATTCTGGAGAAAAAGATATCTTTTGATAAGAGGAAATTCGAAATCCATGGAGAGGAAGAACTAGGGCGCACGGGATCTTGGAAGAATGACTGTTTTAGCATAAATGGAGAACGAATTCATGTAATTTTCTAAATTTTTAACATTATGTGTGGTAAGATCTTTCTAATTTAGTTGTTTTCTTCCGTTGTCATGAACTAATTCCCTCAATCTTGTATTGTGAGAGTACTATGTCTTGATGTGATGATGTTGTTCTTATTTCTCTTTAAGATTGTGTGTTGAATAATCTTTATTGAATGTATGATCTTTATTTTGAAACTTTTGGCTAAGATTTTGTCTTTATACTACGCTGCACAATTCGATAGATAAGTTGCATAAATGCTTCATAACTTCGATATAGCATTTGAATGGAGAAAGAGATTTTCTCTTGATGTTAGCAACATTGATTTTTGATCTTTATGCGGTTCTTTATTTCACCTAAGTTAGAGATGACAAGGAAGATAAGGGATTAGAGAGTTCCGATATCGAGAGTTACGAATTTCTATTCTAAAATCGTTGTAAGACATTTCATCGCGCATTTTCATAAAATTATATTCAAAGATTCATCACACTAAATCTAGGAAATCATGATACAAGATTATTTCTCATAACTGATAAGAAAATATTTTCCAAGGATCTGCAGTTTATTTTAATTAGAAATTTTCATTTATAGTTTTTAATATTTTAAAATCATCGTTTTGATTCAATTGGATTTAAAGAAAGGCACAATTGGTATTTGCAAGCACTTAATTCAACACATCTTCGTGGGAACGATCTTTACTCATTATTGCTTAACCCGACATGTGCACTTGCGTTTAAAATACATAACCGTTTTCGGGCGTATCAATGGCCTCGCGCACAGGGATCTGCGTGAATGCGACCAGCGGCTTGGACCGCGCTTAGTGACTATGCGTCTTGGTCCAACCCATTCAGGGATGCCCCCACAATGATAAATATCTACTTTAATTTAAAATGAATTTGTTTCTTTAAAAATATATCTACAATTTCTAAGGCTCTGTTTGAGACAACTTATACAGATGAATAATCTCCATTCAAAACGCAAACGCAATTTTACAGTTGTTTGTTTGTGCAGATTATATAAAATCACTTATTTTAAAATTGATGATAAGTTTATTTTTCAAAAGCTATTCGGGTTTATCTTATGACTTCTCATAAGCGCTGATCTCTTTAAAAATATCATAAGTTGATTTTTTCGCCCGAGCGAGAATTTTTCGTCCGACCGCGTTTTTCCTCCCAAGCGCGTTTTTTCCGCCCAAGCGCGATTTTTTCGCCCGGTCGCGGATATTTCACGCCTTGGAGCGAATTTTTCACCTGGGTGCAATATTTTCGCTCTGACTCGATATTTTCGTTCGGGCGCGATTTTTTCACCCCGATGTGATTTTTTTGCTCGGGCGCGAATATTTCGTTCCAGGGAGCGAATTTTTCGCCTGGGAGGGTTTTTCGCCCGGGTGCGTTTTTTTTCACCAAGGCGCAAATTTTTCACTCGGGCGCGAATTTTTCACCCGGGCTGGATTTTTTCACTCGGGCGTTATTTTTTCGTCCGGGCGGGATTTTTTCGCCCGGGCGCGAAATACTTTCTCCCGGGCGCGGATATTTCGCGCCCAGGAGTGAATTTTTCACCCCGACGCGATATTTTTGCCAGGACTTGATATTTTCACCCGTGCGCGAATTTTTCGCTCGGGGGCGATTTTTTCGCCCAGGCGCGATTTTTTCGCTCGGGAACGATTTTATTCCTCGGGCTCGATTTTTTGCCCTGGTGAATTTTTTTTATCCGGGAGCAATTTTTTTACCCATGCACGATTTTTTCGCTCGGGCGTGACTTTTTGTGCCCGGACGTGATTCGCTAGAACGTATTTTTTCGCTTCCGTGCAAAAATATTGCGTTTGAGCAAAAAATATCACGTTCGGGCGTAAAATATCATGCCCAGGCTGCAGATTCGCGCCCGGGAGGAAGATTCGCGCCCGGGCGATAAAATCGCGTCTGTGCGACAAAACCGCGCTCGACGACAAATTCGCGCTTGGACAAATTTTTTGTGTTTGGGCGAAAAAACCGCGCCCAAGCGAACAACCCGCGTCCGGGCAAAAAAACCCCCAAAAAAACATGCCCGGAGAAAAAATCGCGTCCGAGCGAAAAAATCGTGCCTGGACGAAAAACACGTCCAAACGATCAGACTTTATAAATAAATGAAACTTTAGATAAACACTTATGGACAAACTATTCAAACAGTGTACTAAATATTCATCATTGATTTTATGAAATCTCTATCCAAACATTAATTTTCAATTAGCAGCTTATTCATCATAAGTTATACCAAACACAGCCTAAGTATATATTTATATCATGAATTTATAATCTATATTAAAACATTCTCTAAGCTTCATGGCTTTGGCTCCGTCTACTCATTACTGATTAATTTATAATTCTTTTCCCATATTTCAATTTTTAAATTAAATGATTTAATTGAAAGTGATTTAAAATACTCTTAACCCTAAACAATCTCTAATCTTCATCACCTTGGCTCCGTCTACTCATTACTCGTCACATGTTATAAGGAATTTGATTATTTTTTAATTCTTTTTGCAATGATTGTAAATTCATATTTATTTGATCTGTGGCTTATTCAAAGTTTTTCTAATGTGTTATTGCTAGAAATGTCGAAGAAATCTGCTTGCGGAAACAAATCTGCCCAAATATCATGACCTGAAAAAAAGTTGCAACCTTCAAAAAAAAGTTGCAACAACCTGGACAAATTTCAAATTTTAAAATTAAAAAAAACGTCATTTGCAAAATTGAAGGAAGCATCTTTTAGGCGAGGGCTGGACATTTTTACAGGGGGTTATTCTGGAGAAAAAGATATCTTTTGACAAGAGGAAATTCGAAATCCTTGGAGAGGAAGAACTAGGGCGCACGGGATCTTGGAAGAATGACTGTTTTAGCATAAATGGAGAACGAATTCATGTAATTTTCTGAATTTTTAACATTGTGTTGTAAGATCTTTCTAATTTAGTTGTTTTCTTCCGTCATCATGAACTAATTCCCTCAATCTGGTATTGTGAGAATACTATGTCTTGATGTGATGATGCTGTTCTTATTTCACTTTAATATTGTGTGTTGAATAATCTTTATTGAATGTATGATCTTTATTTTGAAACTTTTGCCCAAGATTTTGTCTTTATACTACGCTGCACAATTCGATAGATAAGTTGCATAAATGATTCATAACTTCGATATAGCATTTGAATGGAGAAAGAGATTTTCTCTTGATGTTAGCAACATTGATTTTTGATCTTTATGCGGTTCTTTATTTCACCTAAGTTAGAGATGACAAGGAAGATAAGGGATTAGAGAGTTCCGATATCGAGAGTTACGAATTTCTATTCTAAAATCGTTGTAAGACATTTCATCGCGCATTTTCATAAAATTATATTCAAAGATTCATCGCACTAAATATAGGAAATCATGATACAAGATTATTTCTCATAACTGATTAGAAAATATTTTCCAAGGATCTGCAGTTTATTTTAATTAGAAGTTTTCATTTATAGTTTTTAATATTTTAAAATCATCGTTTTGATTCAATTGGATTTAAAGAAAGACACAACTGGTATTCGCAAGCACTTAATTCAACACATCTTCGTGAGAACGATCTTTACTCATTATTGCTTAACCCGACATGTGCACTTGCGTTTAAAATACATAACCGTTTTTGGGCGTATCAATGGCCTCGCGCATAGGGATCTGCGCGAATGCGACCAGCGGCTTGGACCGCGCTTAGCGACTATGCGTCTTGGTCCAACCCATTTAGGGATGCCCCCACAATGATAAATATCTACTTTAATTTAAAATGAATTTGTTTCTTTAAAAATATATCTACAATTTCTAAGGCTCTGTTTGGGACAACTTATACTGATGAATAATCTCCATTCAAAACGCAAACGCAATTTTACAGCTGTTTGTTTGTGCAGCTTATAGAAAATCACTTATTTTAAAATTGATGATAAGTTGATTTTTCAAAAGCTATTCGGGTTTATCTTATGGCTTCTCATAAACGCTGATCTCTTAAAAAAAATCATAAGTTGATTTTTTCGCCCGAGCGAGAATTTTTCGTCCGGCCGCGTTTTTCCTCCCAGGCGCATTTTTTCCGCTCAAGCGCGATTTTTTCGCCCGGTCGCGGATATTTCACGCCCGGGAGCGAATTTTTCACCTGGGCGCGATATTTTCGCCCCGACTCGATATTTTCGTTCGGGCGCGATTTTTTCGCCCTGATGTGATTTTTTGGCTCGGACGCGAATATTTCGTTCCAGGGAGCGAATTTTTCACCTGGGAGGGTTTTTCGCCCGGGTGCGTTTTTTTCACCAAGGCGCAAATTTTTCACTCGGGCGCGAATTTTTCACCCGGGCGTGATTTTTTCACTCGGGCGTTATTTTTTCATCCGGGCGGGATTTTTTCGCCAGGGCGTGAAATACTTTCGCCCGGGCGCGGATATTTCGCGCCCAGGAGTGAATTTTTCGCCCCGGCGCGATATTTTTGCCAGGACTTGATATTTTCACCCGTGCGCGAATTTTTCGCTCGGGGCGATTTTTTTACCCAGGCGCGATTTTTTCGCTCGGGAACGATTTTTTTCCTCGTGCTCGATTTTTTGCCCCGGTGATTTTTTTTATCCGGGAGCAATTTTTTTACCCATGCACGATTTTTTTTCGTCTGAGCGTGATTTTTGTGCCCGGACGTGATTCGCTAGAACGTATTTTTTCGCTTCCGTGCGAAAACATTGCGTTTGAGCAAAAAATATCACGTTCGGGCGTAAAATATCATGCCCGTGCTGCAGATTCGCGCCCGGGAGGAAGATTCGCGCCCGGGCGATAAAATCGCGCCTATGCGACAAAACCGCGCTCGACGACAAATTCGCGCTTGGGCGAAAATTTTGTGCCCGGGCGAAAAAACCGCGCCCGGGCGAACAACCCGCGTCCGGGCAAAAAAACCCCAAAAAAAACATGCCCGGGGAAAAAATCGTGTCCGAGCGAAAAAATCGTGCCCGGACGAAAAAACACGTCCAAACGATCAAACTTTATAAATAAATGAAACTTTAGATAAACACTTATGGACAAACTATTCAAACAGTGTACTAAATATTCATCATTGATTTTATGAAATCTCTATCCAAACATTAATTTTCAATTAGCAGCTTATTCATCATAAGTTATACAAAACACATCCTAAGTATATATTTATATCATGAATTTATAATCTATATTAAAACATTCTCTAAGCTTCATGGCTTTGGCTCCGTCTACTCATTACTGATTAATTTATAATTCTTTTCCCATATTTCAATTTTTAAATTAAATGATTTAATTGAAAGTGATTTAAAATACTCTTAACCCTAAACAATCTCTAATCTTCATGACCTTGGCTCCGTCTACTCATTACTCGTCACATGTTATAAGGAATTTGATTAATTTTTAATTCTTTTTGCAATAATTGGAGGCCTTGACACAATCATTAATATTTTTCCAATTAGTTTTTTTTTTAAAAAAAAAATAGGTTCATTCATGATTAAATAGAAAATAATAAGCTCCCAATGAAATTTAAAATGTGTTTTAAAAAAATTAATTTTGAATTATATGCTGGCACACAGGCAACCGCACGCACGTGACGGTGGGGATCCACGGCCGGCCATTCTGCCTGCCACTGTGGTCCCGTCCTCGGCTGGCCTCCTCACCGTCGGTCGCTTCCTCACCGTCGTCGGCCGAATCTCCTCCAATCGAACTGGTGGCTTCCGCGCAACCTCCACCGTCCGATCACCGATTAACCACCTCATAACTGCCTATCTTGAGGGATGTGTATAGCCAAAAGTAATAATTGATGTGCGCATAGTAATTCTCCAAAAAATGTACAACATAAAATATAAGATTTTGGTATGTGAATAAAACATAAGGTGGATATGGTCTGCGGATATAAACACCATAACCACCCCGAAATCCTATAATTAGGGCCTGAGGGCCCTCCTTCATTTCATCCTCTCTTCCTCCCACTTCGTCTCCTACACGTGTGAGAGCTCCTTCATAAATCTCTAGAAGATCTCATTCGCCTTCGAAGACTAGTTCACGAAACAGTGCTCCGCGCGCATGACAACAAGTGCTTCGTGTGCACTACGGCGAGCACTTCGCGTGTACGACAGCAAGCACTCTGCGCATTCAACAGCAAGCACTCCGCACATGACACACACAGAGCTAGATGCGCCCTCATCTCAGCAACAAGCCATCTACTCGACAGCAATTCCACCGCTCTAGACTTCTCTGTGTGTGACAGAAGACAAGCCGCAGACACCATGACGTGCCTCACGTGCCCCTTCAGCTTTCGAGCACCCACAAAGGACTTCAAAGTATCCAGAGCACAGTGCTCCCCACTGTAGCAAGTAAAAGATTTAGCTCCGTGAGCGGTGACCTATCACCCTCCGAGTCCATCTCTCTCTCTCTCCCAACAATTATAACGAGGAACGGCATGTTGCCCTCGGCTTCTCTTGAAAGCCCTGTACAACACGTACCAACAAATAGTGGATGCTTGGTCGACACTGATCCGACCACGTGATTTTTCACGTCTTTCCGAGGCTTTTCACGTTTAAAAAAACTCTATTGTTAGCCACCTCGTTCTCAGTAAATGTTTGCGTGCTCGGCCGCTTCCGGGCTAAGACGGTGCAATCTAGACCGGTTTACGGCAACCTCGGGTTGTCCGCAACAAGTTTTTTTTAAAAAAATCTGGTGCATCCATGATTAAATAGAAAAATAATATGCTTCCGTAGGCCGCCCACGAGAAAACATTTTATACATTATTTTGTTTGGAATTGATAGCCGGGTTGTGGAAAATTTATATATATAATTTTTTATTTGGAAAGGCTGGCCGGTCACCTATGACAAAATCGAATTCCACTCAGTATAAATAAGGGCAGGAGCCAACCTTCTGAGTACTTCAACTAACATATCAATATATAATCTTCGTCCCATAACATATTAATGGAGATTTCCCAGAAAATAGTGGTTTCTGCTCTCCTCCTTCTTATCCTTCTCCCAAGCACCACCGGTGAGTATTCCATTTTCTCTCTCTCTTTATATATATTGTCACTTTTTTTATATATATATTGTCTGAGATTTATTCTTTTATATTAAAAATTATTTTTTCAATTTTTCTTTAAAAATGAGCAATATAATATTTTGATAATATTTTTTTCAAAATGAAAAATAGAAGTATTTAAAAAGAGGTGAAATAAAATACAATAAAAAGTTAAGCAAGGAATCTATTTCGTTAAGGCGTATGATCATTGCCTTAAAAAAGTTGTGCCACTCTCCGTCAGAATTTTTAACTGATGTTCACTTCTCCAAGGTACAATACTCGGCTAGATACCAAAAATATGATTTGCACAAACACTAAAAAAGCACAGAACACCTGAACTTTCACTGATTGAAACAAACATAAAATAACAACAAAATATATCAAGAGATATAAGAGTTAGAGAGATGAGAAAATATTGTGTCTATATATATTATACTCATACTTTACAGAGTTATTTATAAGACAAAAAACTACATAACTTATTATTGTATTTAAAATAATTAATATAAGATATTAATTTTATTGATGTTAACGTTACAAAATTAACATGTATATTTATATATATGTTAAGGTTTTTAACGTTAACACACACGAGTGGCAAGTATGGACCTCCGGCTCTCGTGTTCCGCGCGATAGTATCGGCTGATGACTTGCCCCCCCCCCCCCACCCCCCCCCCGCCCCCCCATACCTAATTCTTCGAGTGTAGAGTGTACTTACGAGTGCGACACGGTGCTCTTCAAACAGATAATCACGATTACGAATCGACAAGTCAGATTCATGGCGGGCGAGCCTAGACTCCTAAAGAGAATACCACGAGTAAAACACCCGGCGAGAAAGCATACAGAAGAAAACAGAAATCTTTCATTAAGAAGGTCGCCTCGTGAGTGAGTGTACAAGAGAGACAAAAAATTTACAAGGCAAAAAGAAAAAATGTACCGCGACTCCCTCCCCGGTCGGCTCCTCCCGACTGATCATCTTGGCCGTCGTCCACTTCGTCGAAGAGCGAGTTGAACTCATCCTCCTCCTCTCCTGGTATGGGGAGGAGAGAGAATAGTTCAGGAACCAGCTCCTTAGTGGTGACCTCGCAGTCGAGCGTCCGCACTCTAAGGTCCCACATCATCTGGAGCGTGTGGCCTGCGGTCTTGATGAGGTGACCCTCATCATTTCGTTGACCTCCGCCTCACTATACATCCGCAGCTTTCTTCCCTAACTGCTCGACTCACCGCGAGCTGGAGGAATGACAGTCGCAACCAGGCGAGTGATCTCGGCCTTGAGTTGTTTGTTCTGTCCCTCCAGCAATTAGTTCTGTCCCTCTAGATCGACGATGCGCGTGCAAATACGGTCAGCGGTCTGAGCGTCCTGTAAGAATCAAAAGATTAGAAGAAGAGTAAGAGTAATGACGTGGAGGCCTAGCAGGATCGACACTTACCACCCTGTCGACGTTCTTCTCAAGAAGGCCTTCAATGATCTTGATGCTCTGGGTGGCCTTCAGTCGCATAGTCGCCCGCTTCGACGCAATCTACCAGCTCGGTGTCGCACCTGCCACTCGCGCCCCCTAGAGCACTCGACTGTTTCGGCCTTCAGCGTCGCACCAAAGTGCTTCGGGGGCCGCAAGTGGCGGGTGTGACGCCGAGTTGGTGGATTGCGTTGAAGCAGATGACTATATGGCCGAAGGCCGTCCGGAGCATCAAACGCGGGCGAAGCCAGCCTGGATGCGGCCAAAGGCCGCACGAGAGCATCGAGCACGGGCGTAGCCCGTGCGAAGATGCTCGCGCGTGTGTGTGGGTGTGTGTGCGTGCGTGTGCGTGCGCGTGCGTGTGTGCGGCTTATAAACATTTATATATAAGAGGATTTGGAATTTATAATCTGAAGCTTTTTTAAGCCTAAAAATGTTTTAGTTTATTCTCTCACAATACATGTCAGAATAAAATAAATAATATATGCATTTTATGACCAAGAACTAGATCTACAACTTTCATGTTGAACATTTTTCAAAAATTTGCACGGTTTAGCCGGAATCTGTACCGAAAGGTTGCTGGCTCGAATTTTGAAATCTATTATTATTATATTCATTTCGAGCCAACAACATTCCGGACGAGATTTCGTCCAAACCGTGCATATTTTGTAAAAATATTCAACATGAAAGTTGTAGATCCCGTTCTTGGATATAAAATGCGTATATTATTTATGTAATTCCGAGATGTATTGTGGAAGAACTGGCTTAAGTTTTTGTAAACTTAAAAAAGCTTGAGGTTATATATGTAATTCTGTATATAAAAACATAATATATTTTATTGTATATATTTATTAATACATACAGGTATATATACCATTATTATAACAAATATTTATGTCCATAATTTGAGCTTTTCTCCATCCAATTAAAATTTCAATACACACACGTGAGTGCCTTACACGTGGCTCTGCCCCTTATGGCCATGCACGACAGTACCCTGCTGGCGACGGCGGGCTGCGCCCGCATCAAGACAGGCTGCGTCTTCATCAAAGCGAGCTGCGCCCGCAACATATATATATAAGTACTCAAAATGACCGTAGAAAAACATACATCAATATTACAATTTTTATTTTGTAAAACAATATACGTTTTGCCGACCCCACAATAGAGGGTTAAAGGATTGAGTGAGTGTTGTAAAACCATATACGTTTTGACATAAAAATATTAATTTTAACTTCAATAAAGTTGATTAATTTAACATCATCTCTTTGAAAATACCACTAATATGACTTATGACAACCTTCCTTGAATAGATCGTTGACATGCTTAATGACAACCTACCATAGTAGGTGTAGAAGCTCTACTAATTTTTTTTGAATTTAAATGGATTTTCATCATTACATTAAATTTTTTGATAGTGTAATTGCTTGAATGGATCTTGTACTTTATTTTTTTGAAATAGATTATAATCTATGTCAAGTCATTAAAATATAAAAAAGAGGACATAATTGATATTTTTGAATGTTTCACCAAAGACAACTTTCCTTTATAATAGTGAAAGATATAGGTGTGCTCATGTGCGAACTGTTAAAGTACGCACAGTGCAAGCTCAGATTAATCGAACGGCTATTACCCAATGGCGGCTAGCAGGTGTGGGCTCGCCGACCACCGGCCCTCCTGAATCTTTCGGCGTAATATATATATTATATATATATATATATATATATATATATATATATATATATATCGTGCGACATTTGTCGTGGGTGCGACATTTATCGTGGTTGAACATTTGTAATTGAGAGCAACATTTTTCGTGAGCGGCGACTTTTTTCGTGGGCGGCAACAATTGTTCTGAGGGATGACATTTGTCATAGGACAACATTTGTCGTGAAGCCACATTTGTCTTGGGGGGCGACATTTATCATGGACAACAACATTTGTCGTGGGGACCACATTTATTGCAGGAGGCGACATTTGTCGTGACATTTGTCGAGGGAGGCGGCATTTGTCGAGGGAGGCGGCATTTGTCGTGACATTTGTCGCGGAAGGAGGCATTTGTCGTGGGAGGCGACATTTGTCGCAGGGGACAACATTTGTCTTGGAGGGCGACATTCATACAATAAATTTTAAATGCTCTTGACACCAACATATTGCATATAGCTAACAAATCAAAAACTGGTAAGGGGATTCTTAGATAATCACATTCACTAATTTTGTGAGACACGAACTAATTAACCAAATATCAGTTAGGGTGAATGCAAAATGGAAGCAAGAGTTTGAGAAAACTTCATTATTTCAGCTCATAATTTCACCAGAAAGACTGAATAAAAAAGCAGGAATGTTAACTAATTAAAGTAATTACAAAAAACTCATGAATTTGGAATCACCTTAAAAAAACAAATCAAAACATTGGTTTTCATGCTTCCATTCCAATCTGAAATCACCATAAATTAAAAACGAATCAATGTTTTTGGAAATTCTAAAAGTTTTAATCTGGAAAAGAATCGGGCTCAAAATTTAAAAATCGACAATACTTTCATTCACTGACATTAGACTAACATTCATTTCCACATTTTCTAATGATTTGAAATCGGAACCTGGACTCGAGTCTGGAGGTGTCTTTATGCAGTATTATAGTGTTTCCCCTACACAATTCAGCATATGATTGACCAAATGACAACACTTTTTTTTATAATATATTATGTTTTAAATCAAAACGAAGATCAGCAACAATCGTGGAATCCAAAATTCATGGAGAAAGTTGTTCATTTTACAGAGATTCCCTTTTCTCTCTTTTTTTGGGTAAAACTTTCTATTTTGCAGAGTTAACAGGCAGTAAAATTGCTAACTGTCCAATTTAGAAGAACGGGATGACCCTGAAAATCACCGCAAGAGGCAAAATCATTCAAAACCTCACCATTTCAGAATATTCAAGTAAAATTTCCGATCACAAAGCCCCAAATAAAACTCATGCCAGAAATCCATTAAAATAATCAAAACAAACCTTGAGGAATTCTTGGAATCTCCAAGACCCAACAATCGTGATCTTCTCTATTATATGCCATAATTAACACTGCCTCCGGACTGGATCAGAAGCGATTAGGGGTTAGAGCCTTTCACTGACCTTCAGTCCGCCTGAGATTTCCTTGGATCCCTAGATCTGCCTTGCATCGTCCTTCAGTCTGCCCGACATCACCATGGAACCCTAGATCTACTGGAGTTAGGGAAAAGCTTCCTGTAAATCGCAAGGGTGGAGGTGGCGTCGGGAAAGGGCTTTGCTACGGCTTCCTCCCCGACCCTCTTCTCCAATGCAGAAGGGGCAATGTCGCGACTCGCAATAGCTTCAGGTGAGGAGTACAACTCCAGGCGATGGTGAGGGGCGACTTCGGGGGGGATTCAGAACAGGGCGAGGGGGGCATTTTTTGAGAGAAGAAGCCTCAAGAATGAGAGGGCAAAGGTCGGGAATAGGAGAGAGACGGCGGTATGTTTTAACCAGAATCTTGATTTGATCTTGAGATCGAACGGTTGACGTCTTTTCAATGTCTTATTTATCTAACCTAATTACCTAGCAATGATATTTCTTTTTAATATAGTATAGATATATATATAATGATTTAATGGTTATATATAATAATCTCCCTGTTTTTGAAGCGATGGAATCATATTACATGGAGTTTACCAGAGATGTACAACTGGCAATTACTTGTGTCGCAGCGATTTGCCACGAGACATGTAAGAGTCAAATGTTGAAGGGTGGTGTTGGTTGTTTCTTGAAAAAGCATTACTGCAACCATTCGTATAAATTTGTTTGTGTTTGTGTATATTCGAGTGCCAATCATTGTTGTGTCTTTAATCCCATAGACTGTCTCAAAAAACCTAGTCAAAATGTTTATGATGCCCAGAATGGAGGATTCTAGGATGGCTTGAAAAACTTTTTTCCTTGAATATGTCAAGTTTATTAATTGTGCGGAATCTTATGGTATGCATGTGTCGTCTGTTTGTCATTTCTCCCGAATTATCGAAGATAGCTAGTCATAAATATATACATGTAATAAGTTGATATGCATCAATTCACCCTCTCCTCTAGCTTGCGGGTGAGCACTTTCATCTCTTTTCCCGCAGCACAAAGATTTCTATGTATTTGGTGTCTCAAGCTAAATTATGATTAATCTTTGTTGTTAGTTGTGCTTTGCTCTGTGATCTGTGGTTATATAGCTATGTGACTAGTTTTCTCTTGTTTTTTTGTTGTTGTGTTGAGCATGTAATTTATCTTGTGTAATTTGGTTCAAGTATCTTGATGGGCGGCAATTTCTGCCGCCCATTCCAGCTGCCGCCCCCTTTGGGGGTGGCTTTTCTCCAGGCCAGGACAGGCGACAAATTTGAGTGCCTTGGACGGGCGGCGACTCCTGCCACCTGTCTAGTCGTCGCCCCCTTTTGGGGCGGCTTTTCTTCTGGCCAGAACGGGCCTACTGGTTTTAGCATCCTGGACCAGTGGCGGAACTAGGAAATTTTTGAAATCCGGGCACAATTAATTTAAATTTAAAATTAATTAACAACATATATTTAAATATTTATACATCAATAGTAATAATGCAAAAGTGGAAATAAATAATCAAATTTTTAATCGTTAAACACTATATTTAGATTTGTAGAGCAAAAATAACATGATAAAACTTACTTCTCAACAAGTCATTTTTCTTGTACGCATATTCTGGAAGCAGAAGATAATTGTGTAATTTGTAATTTTATCAGTAACATATTTTTCAATATAAGCAATGAAACAATCATTCGTCAATTCTCACGCATTCGGTTTCGCAAACGACCCTTTATTATAACCTGAAAACTAGATGGAGACCTGCCAAATTTAATAACCTAAAACTAACTTAAAATATTTGTCCTTTTTCAATTCCACTAATAGCTGATAAGTCAGTTTATGCCTTTAATTTGAGATGTTATATCAACTAAAATCGTGCGCATGTCTAAGTAAATGTTATTATGAATTTCCAGTGATAATGTAAGATATTTAAATAAAAACTGATTCCTCTAAGTATTAATCTAACCTATGAAGGCAGAAGTTAATCCCCCAAATCAGAAATCAGAAATCTGGAGTTCTGGAGGCAAATAAACCTGAAGGAATAGGAGTTCTGGAACTCTGAAATCTGACAAATAAACTTGAAGAATAGGAGTTTTGAATCGGTTGTTCTTTAGAGGTTAGTCAAATCAAAATCGGGGAAGATTTGGAACTCTGAAATTTGGACTTCTGGAGCTCTGAAGGCTGAAGCAAAAGCCAAATCAAAATCAAAATCTGGAGACCTATAACCTCGATCTTGAATCTCAAAATCAAAATCTGGAGACCTATAAACCTCGATCTTGAATCTCAAAATCAAAAACGAAGGGGGAAACAAAAAATATATATACCTAAACAACCTGAGTATTGAATATTGATGAGGAGTTTGCGATTTTAGGAGGAGTTGGGACGTTTGGGAAGAAACTTGCTGAGAGAATGAGAGCGGAGTCGCAGAAAATTAGGGCAAATATCTTAGTAATATGAGGAGAAGAAGATGGAGTAGGAGGCGTCAAGATTACCGGGCTTGAGGAGGACTGGAGGAGCCAGGTCGTCGCCCATCGGGGGAGAAACTCTGTGAGAGTGAAGCAGAGTTGCGAAACATTTAGGGCGATGAATGCTGTTGAGGCGGTTTGGACAGAGTTCACGATTTTTTACACCCGGGCACGTGCCGGGTGTGTCCCTTAATAGGTCCGCCTATGCCTGGACGGGATGCGATTCCTGCCTCCCGCCCAGCTGCCGCCCCCTATGGGGGCGGATTCTATGCCAACCAGGATGTGCGGCAATTTGTGTCACCCATCCTGCCTCCCTTGGTCGCCCATCCGGGCAGCCCCTTTTCCACCAAAATAAGTTGCCTTGCCTGGCAGGCGGCCCCACTGACCTCCTGCGCCCTCGCTGGCCGCTCCTCCCATCGCAGGAGGAGCTGTTATTTTCCGGCGTGAATAGTTATTTCCCGACTGGGGGCGGTCTTGTCATTTGCATAAAATTCGTGATATGCATGCTCTAAACAGAGCATTTTTTATTCGTCCGACTGGTGGTTATGAAGGGAAATTACCAGTTTGCCCCTCCTAAAATCTATAAATATGGCTCATTTCTCTTCATTTTGATCATTTCCTCAGTTGGGAAATCCTCCTATGATTTCTCTCTCCACTGCTTCCCTTCCTTGCGCGCCTCTTCCCTGCGCGATGGCGTGCACACCTCTTCCTTGTGCGCTCCTGCATGCTCCACTTCCTTGCACGCTTCTTCCTTACGCACTCGTGTGCACACCTCTTACTTGCACGCTCCCTCGCGCTCCCTTCCTTGTGTGCCTCCGTGTGCCCCTCTTCCTTGTGTGCTCGTGTGTGTTCCTCTTCTTTGCGTGCTCAAGCGCATGCCTCTTCCTTGCGCGCTCCCGCGCGCCCTCCTCCAACAAGCGCTCTGCACATTTCCCCTGCACGCCTTAGCGCACTCCGCCATCAAGACCATCTGAGCGTGCCTTTGCGTGCTCCATCGTCAAGACCATTCGAGCGCGCCTCC